>JANHFX010019668.1:74273-133574 GCA_027560015.1 Chloroceryle amazona
CTGGAGGCCATTTAAGGCATGCTTTTATTTACTTTTGGCTTTCTGCTTTTTTTAATGTCTATAAGTCTGAACATCACAAATCTAAACCTCAGCCACTGATGAATGAGGTAGAGCCCAAATACATCACCAATTACAGAGAATACATTAAATATCTCCTTCACTGTATCTGTGCCTGAAGGGCAGCAATAGTTAAGTGCTGTTTTCTATTGCCTGTCTAAAACAGGCCAGATGAAAAAAGAATAAAGCTGCGGTCATTTTTTTCTGTACTTATCATCAAGGAATTTAAGATATGTGTAGTTTATACAAAATCTTACCACAAGAATACATGTCCAAGAGTTCTTGGTTGTATTCTGGCTTCCTTCATAATCGTGGTGCCTGGACGAACTGAAGACAGGCCGTGAGTTCGTCTTAACAAATCACATAGTGTCTTTTATTACAAAGTAATTTTCTACTTGAGAGAGTAGTGAAAATGCTCAGCTCCATAAAAACCTGTGGTTTCCCTGTTACTCTCATGTCTGTCTTTGAAAAAGAGTAAAAAATTAAGATCTTATTTCCCTCATGTGTTTCCTTGTGAAAAAAATGTCTTCATATTGTTTTAACAGGGAGATTCACCCAGAAGGATTGCCACAGGCGTACACTATCATTCTGCTATTCCGTCTTCTGCCAGAGTCCCCCAGTGAGCCTTTTGCAATCTGGCAGATTACAGACAGAGATTACAAACCACAAATTGGAGTAGTGCTTGACCGTAAGGATGATTATGCTTATTGCATAGAGATTGTATATGTTACATTACTTTCATGCATCCTTCCCAAATATTTCCAAACCCAAACCATTCCTATATGATAAAAGGATTATATATTTTTAGTCTTAAGATTTTTTTCTTTTTTTTTTTTTTTTTTACTTTGTACATCAATTAATTTTTCAACCAAGAATAATTAATCTAAGATACATTTCAACTTTGGTATTACCTCTAGAACCAAAGGAAAATACATCTATGTACTTATGGGTCAGTAAGTCCATCTATAACCTGTGTTTACCCAACTGAGTGCTATGCTACATTCTGTCTGTAAGTGTATCTCAGGGTGGTAGTTTCAATAGTACATATGAAATGAAATGTATTATTTTCAATTATTGCAGCTGCCAACAAAGTGCTGTCATTCTTTAACAAGGATACAAGAGGAGAGGTTCAAACAGTAACTTTTGATAATGATGAAGTAAAGAAAATATTTTACGGAAGCTTCCATAAGGTAAAGGATAGAAATTATGAATGTTGCATTCTGAAGTGCTGTTATTTGAAACAAAAGACAAGCAAGCAGAAGTCATTGTCAGTTATATCCGGTCTTTGCATAATATCGTAAATTGACATAGGGACTTACAGAGCATGTAAACCAAGATGTCTAAAGTTGTAACTCTTCTTTGAACCAGTGTAAGGGATTTATCAAGTATTTGTCAAGATTGTTTAAGTGGAGGAACATATCTAAACAAGACATCATACCTTGATTCCTGGTGCATGAGAGAGGAAAAACAAAAGATATACTGAAAAGAAAAAAAAAAAAGCAGAGGAAGTTGTGGTGACAAAAGATTGGGAGAGGAGTGTAATGATTTGAAATCATTCAGAGAAGAGGAAGATAAAACCACATAAAGTTAGTATCTATTGACTTAAAGGCAGGAAATCAGTTTTTGGGAGGTGAATAGCATTTTGAGCAAGATTCATATGCTTAACAAATGTAATACATGTATATGTATATATTTTGTATATATGAAAGTGTATTGGTATATTTTTGGCTTAAATTCACTGGGCCTAAAATCTTTCAGACTAACGTTAACTGAGGAAGAAATAATAATGAGATTGTATAATATATTTACGATTTAGAATGAAGCTCACTTTTTCTGAGTTGTCAGAATGTCTAGTGAAATCCTTACATGTTATTGCATCTGCCTTCAGTTGTGATAGTTTTGTGCTTGCTTTTCTAATTTTGTGCACCAAATTATGAAAACTTGATCCTGCTAGGCTTCCTTACCTCTCGTCTCAGGGAGTGCTTGCCTCAGGCTACATATATCTCTAAAACACAATAAAAAAAAAAAATTCTTGCTGTGTTAAGTGTATATCTTCAGGCAAGAACATAAGTTGCAGTTGCAACATTTTTGGTCAGCTGAAATACACATTCTCGTGTTTTCATTTATCTCCCTTCTGTTTAGCTTAGTTTTCTTCTGATGACTAAATATGGATGGAATATAACATTTGTTTTCTTTATGGTACCCTCTCCTGCATGATTAGTTGCTACCAGCATTCCTTTGAGGATACTGATAAGAGGTTGCCTCTGTCAACTTGCTGCTAGTGGTTGGCCACATTGTCAACCTAGCTCTGTTAGGCTGCAAGCAGGGAAAGACAGCTGGTGCCATGTTTTGTGACTTCATCTGTTTAAAACATGGATGACTATGAAAATCACACAGTTCTATAAAAGCTATTTGATTCCTCAGAATTTGACAGAAGATAATTTCTCAAACTGCTTCTATGTTATATTCAGTTATTCTTGGGTTATAATTTATTTAAGTATTTTTACAGAAATGTTTATCTGAAATATACAGAAATGTTGTAGCTGGTACTTAAGAATAGTCTTGGATCACACCTGCATTAGGCAACCTGTATTGACATTTGGCTCTTGGCTTTTTTTTTCACCTTCCTTGGCATTTGGCTTGCTTTTATTTCTTGATATCTTAGTAGGCCAATTGGATTGTAAGGAAATATATTAATGTACCGGAGTGAGAAAAAACTATCAGTAATGGCTAGGGTAGATATTGTTATGGTGTAAAAGTTGAGTCATCACCAAGAAGTGCTATTAAGACACAGGACAGCATGTAGAACACCTCATTTTACATACCAGTGTGAGACACTTAAGACTTCCTTTCTTCAGGTCAGTGGTGTGAAGCTCTCTGCATGCTGGAATTCCAGCAGTCTGTTTTAAGTGTCTGCTGCTAATTTCATTGACATTCAAAGCCATATGTTTCCTTGTAGTTTCTCTAGATGTGACAGAGCTGAGCAGAATTATCTGAGCACTTAGAGCAAAGCTCTGCTTATTTATCAAAGCAAATGGGAAACAACCTGCAACCCCAGCAAGACTAGCAGTTATGTACAACTGTTTATTACAGTTGCTGGGGTAAATAAAAATCCTGAATTTGGATTCTTTTCATAGTTGAATACACTCATATGTATGGACAGAAAGCAGTTCTAAGATGCCAAACAATGTACAACCATTTGCAAATTATCTTAAAGCTCTGGAACTAAGAATACTTGCTTATGAAACAATTACTTAAGAAAAAAAGTATAAATGACTTAGTGTGTCATTCCTCTTCTTTGTTTCCCAGAAGATAATCAAAAGTTCAGATCTTGATAGAACTGAGGTAACTGGAGTAAACTTTATTTAGAGAGCTACATTTGGGATTTCTCACCATGTAACTGGGCTGACTCCTCTTGATTCTCCGGGATGATTACTGAGGTTGCTATATGAGTCAGGTTGTTAATGATAGCATCATGGGATTCCTCAGCTCATGTGCTGGGAAAGCCTTATGTATCAGTCATGTTGATCAGCTCCTAATAAGGCATAGGAGTAGTTTCAGCTGGACGAAATAAAGCAAGTAAGATTAACACATTTCAAGAGGTACTTTTGCAATTTCTCCTACCACCCAGTTTCAAAGAAATGACAAATCTTTAGAATGCAAGAAGATGTTTTCTAAAATATCAAACATTTTTGTGGTTTTCATTCGATGACTTACTGGCTCATTCAGTGAAGCATGCTTAACTACACCTAACCGTGCAGGGAAATTTACTTTGGCGTACTTGAACACTGCGTAGCATAGCTATGGTGAAAGCTGTTGAATCTGGCAAGTCCCATAGGAAAAATCCTGACTGCCTGAGACAGTCATTAAATTTATAACTGAATGTTTTGGAGAGACAGATGACTTCTTCTTTCTTATTCTTACTATGCTAGACTTCCTTTCAGATTGCAGTTTTGCAGTAGTTAGCCCCAGGAAATTTGATAATGAGTGTATGTCCTTCTGCTGATGTACATCTAGGATAATAGTTTGCTTAGCTTATTGATGTGGTTCATTTAGCAGTAGATCAGAACACCATCAAACTTTATCTTTGAAGGGGTCCAGAGAGAAAGATTAATGTGTTTTCTTTCTTAGAACCTCAGTGCTTTCTGGCACTGGAAATGGTCAGAAATGATTCTTTATGTTGGTGTGTTAGGAGTTGGAGAGAATTGTTTCTGTTACAATTTTGTTGAAAACAAAATGTAGCAGGATTGAATACAGATATGTTTTAATTACTGTAGACAGTATGTTTTAATTACTGTGCCTACTTCTATTAGATTTATGCCCGGGCCATGGATTCAGGCTGGAATTCAGAGGTGGTGTCAAATCAGCTGTTAGCTGAGTCGATGACTTGGGGGAGCTCTAATTATTTTTAATTGCTGGGATCACTTCTTTAGATGATGGGCAATGCTCAGCAGTCGTTGCCTTTTGAACATTTACAAGTTGATTGTCTCATGCAGCATTTTGATGTAGATTCAACTCTCCTAATTTCTGTGTGCAAATGAAAATGCAGTAATATGTTTTTGCCATGCAGATGTCATTTACTTTATTTAAACTGTGACAAATATTTAACATACCAGTAAAGGGACTTGCACGTTAAGTGTCTTTCAGAATTAGTAAATTGTATCTGTGATGAGTTTAAACTGTTTGATGCATTAGTTAACCTCTAAAATTTAGTCATATAATCAAATGACTGAATATATGATATATAAATAATAATGAACTTAAAGTTTTACATGGTGCTTATTTTATTTTGTGGACAGTTTGGTATGTAACACTAAACTATACTTTGGACACACTTATCTTTTTATATTTTTTTTTTTTATTTGGCCAATGAATAATGCCGGGTATGTTAATTAAAAAAACCCAAACACTCTGTAGACAGTACTGAGAATTAAACTATGATGTCAACTGAATTTAAGATGACAAAAAATGAGGGCAGTTTCAAAAGCTTTAATTCCAATTATGTAAAGCATAAGCAGATAATGCTTAAAGACTTCTAGATAAGCTATGCTGATGCCCTGGTGACAACTCCATGTGGGAAAATATTTAATATGGAAAAAAAGACCAAATTCTATGGGGATTGTTCAGGCGCTTGTTGACTCAGGACATTTAAGGGAAGATCTGTTTCAACTTTATGCCAATTTTTCTAAGCGGTCATTAAACAACAATATGTTTCTGATGGGTCATGTACTGTGGTAACAGAAGCTTCAAAACATAATTACATACTTCAAGGATTCTTTTCTGCTGATCTTACTGTGTTGATATTTTAACAATTATATATTATAATATCATATATAAAATATATGATATATAAGCTGACTGAAATATTTCTGTGGCCTAAGATGTTCTTCCATCAATTGTATATTAGATGTACTAAAATGTCAAACCCTTGTTTCTTTCTTGGAGACTCCTGAATATCTTCTGTTTTCATAGGAATGTAGAAACATTCCTGAATAACATTAGCCATATGTACTGTAAATTTTTGGAAATGTAACCTTTTTGTTCTTCTGTTTAAGGTTTACTATGTTTCCTCTAAACATTCTTTTCTCCTGGTAAACATACTCTCCCTTTGTTACAGTCATTCTTTTCTCTCTCCTGTTTCCATTATTTCCAAAAATTAATGTCTTCCTCCTCTTCCCTGTTTCCCCTTATTTTGGCGTATGTTTTGTAGCCAGATTTCTCTCATGGAAATTTCTCTTTTGCATCCTCCATTATTTTGTCTTTTTCTGGGCAGGCTTGTCTGCTCCCTTCCTGTATCTCAATGCAAGTAATGCCTCTGAGTCATCTGTGAAAACTGAATCCTGAATTTTTGGATGTGAAACAGTCTACTCTCTGAACTACAGACACTCTATTAGCCAGTAGGCAGTCACAGACCACTTGTGTGGTCACAGCCATCAGAAGAGGACAAGAAGAGCTTATATTCACTTCCTCTCAAAAATTCTTTTTATTTGTTACTTTTATGCAATCTTAAAGCAATTTTCAGGCAAACTTTTAAAAATAGATATTGTAGTACTTCTTAACTGTTATTTTATATTAATCTTACTGATATTCAACACATTTTAAAAAGGTTACTAATGTCATAGACTTTCCTTGACTTTGAATTTTTTCACTAGTTGAAAGTAAACCAGGATTATTTGGAATAAAATTTAAAGCAGTATTACCTAAACAGTGAAATACTGCTGAAGTATTGAAGTAAATGTGCCTATGTGCCTTTTCTAAATATTACGTAAAACTTTTTTTCAGGTCCATATTGTTGTAACTTCATCAAATGTTAAGATTTACATTGACTGCAGTGAAATACTGGAAAAACCAATTAAGGAGGCTGGGAACATCACAACTGATGGCTATGAAATACTTGGGAAACTTCTGAAAGGCGACCGGAGATCAGCAACAGTAAGCAATAAATGTTAATCCATTCATTAGAGTAAACCTTTGAGGAAAGAGATTAGAGATTAAGGATTGCTAAGTAACCAGTACTGCACCCAAAGCTTTCAAGTGTCTGTACTGCAAGGCCCACTATACTTAACTGAGAAGTTTGATCTTGATAGCTTTTCATTCCAGCAGAATTGCAAGAGCAATTCAAATGAGAGCAGAAATGTGTTCATGGTTGGTTGGTTGGCTGGGTTGTTTTTGTTTTTTTTTTTCTTATTCTGACAAGTCCTATGATCTGTTTTGTACTGGGCGATTACAGTAATTCCCACTGGCTTTATAATCTGTCAACCTATAATGAAAAAGTGGCTCCTGTTACAGAGGGCACAAGAATTATCTTGATGGATTAGCTATATTTGATATGTTATCAATGCTATTACTTGGGATTCATATTAAAAGATTTAAACTTGCAGTCTAACCCATGTGTGTAAATCCTAACATCCAAAGAAGATTCTTCATGCTCACCACCAAATGTTTGGTTGTATGTATTGAATTACAGGATCATAGCTCTTGGGATGAAAAAAGAGAGGAAACTGCTTACCAGACAGTCTGCCTAAGGTCCTTACTTCAGCCTTTCTGCAGAACTTTTCCCTGCTAATGTCAGTGGAAAGCTCCATATATGAATGTAAATTAATTTATGACCCAAAGGACTCAGTTCTTAGAGCTGGTACAAATATTTTTTAGCCATATTTCCCACTGAAGTGCACAGGCACTCATCTGATGTAAAAGTTCATCTGTATTATTAATTAAGTATTGCAAAATATTTCCTGAGTCACTTCATTTGGTTACCTTTTGCCCAGAACATCAGTGCTTGAAGTTTTTGTAGCTTTACGTAGGCTTGGTTTTAAATTTTGTATTATTTTAAAATAATTTTTCTGTCAGTGTCAAAAAAAGAAGTTAAAGTCTGAATTTTAACTACATTAGAAATAAAATGTTTGAGGAGTCATTTTGAATGATAATGCCACTAGTTTTCATAAATAACATCTCTAGTATCTTTCAAGAGTCCTCTTTTCTTTTACAGTTAGAAATCCAGAATTTTGACATTGTATGCAGTCCAGTTTGGACTAGCAGAGACAGATGCTGTGATCTTCCTTCTATGGTAAGTAGAACTAGTCAAGAAGTCATTATTAATAGCATATTTAACAATATCAATATTAGCCTGGTATTATACCTCGTACTGACAACACATCTAACTCAGAGTTGTCAGAGCAGTGAGTGAATAATACTGCATTTCAAATTTTGTGCATAAGGGAGAAAGATTGTCACGTGCTAGAATTGAGTACCTTAGGAATGGTGAGAAAAAAATGTCAGTTATTTCACGGGTATTTAAAATCCTAGGTATTATTAATGGAATAACTGTGTTGGTTTTTTAATTTAATCTGTTCTTAGATTGGCATTCAAAAAATAACTGGTTTATTCTGTCAGTGCAAGCTGGTTGTCTAATGGATATAAATATTAGAGCAACAGGACTTGCATATGAATTTGATTTTGCCCATGCCTTTGTTAATGTCTCGTATAGCTCAGAGCGAAAATTTGCTAAAAATATGAGAGGTCCTGTAGGAACATTTGGAAATGACTGCTGAGCTTTGAGTTTTACTTGTACTTGAAAGCAGAATAATAGAGAATCTTGCTGTTATTGTTTTAGAAAAGTATGCTGCTACCAAGTACTTTTCTTTAAAAGGACAGTAATAGTTGTAATTGAATTTTCAGAGAGATGAAGCAAAATGCCCAGCTCTTCCAAATGCTTGTACCTGTACTCAAGACAGTGTGGGACCTCCAGGACCCCCTGGACCAGCTGTAAGTAACTATTTGCAATAGACATATGTTCTGATTTTAAATTTATGTCAGTAGTTTTGTGTTGATCTGTGGCATTGTGAAACAGAGAGGTCAGTCAGAGAGATCAACAACATGTCCATAACATCATGGTAACCTGCTCACCTTTCATCTTAGTTTAAAACACAGCTGGGCAGGTCCTACCTCCTCTACTTGTTTATATAATAATCCTTTCCCCATATTTCCAGTGTGATCACTGTGAATAGCTCCTCATCATTTCATAGGTTGAAGGAATCTGGCCCAATCTCAGCTTCAAGCCCTTCATATAAAAAATATTTTAATGGACTGTGCAAATATTTTTCCTAAATACAGAGTCAGGATTTCACTCCAAGGAAAGATTCTTTACTCTGTCAGGGAAATAAATTAGCTACTGTTTTTTTTTTTGTTTGTGTGGTTTGTTTTTTTGTGTGTGTGTGTGTGTTTTTGTTGTTGTTGTGTTTTTCTTTGTTTGTTTGTTTGTTTTGTTTGTTGTTGTTGTTGTGTTTTTTAGTTTTTTTTTTTATGGAGAGATAATAATATATGGAATGGATATGCTCCTACCAATTGCTTTGAATATAATGGAGTTATACTCAGCATGGTAGTTCTACTCTGAAGCTACTGAAAATGCTGCACAAGGAATCTGAAGCTCAGTGAGGTTATCTGTCAGTCTACTAGAGAGGTATCCAGAGATTGTGATGAATGTAAATTGAAGAAGTTTATATCTGCAGAGACAAAAATTACAATAATTTTTCATGGCCTGAATTGGCAAAGCTGAAGCTGATGTTGTTTACCTGAGCTTCTGATGCATCTTTTGTTCTAGTACTTTTCTTAGCAGTGTGACCTGTACACTTTAGAACTTTGGCCTTTCACATAAGAGTTTAATAAAAAGGATTCATAACACACACCAGTATGATGTACCTTTGCTTTCCCTGTATGAAATACATTCTCTTTCCAAATATTCAATTTAGGGTGGCCCAGGTGCTAAAGGTCCCAGAGGTGAAAGGGGTTTGACGGGATCATCTGTAAGTATCTTTCTGGAATATATTTATAATGTTACTACATGCTTACCTGTGTGAAAATTTGTGTGCTTAGTTCTATGCTGACCTGAGAATGGAGACTAAAAATTTACTTGGAAATATGCCTATATGTTGTTTCTGTGCAGCCTACCTATTTGAGACTATATATACACAGTCTATGTATATATGTAGCCTCAAAGACACTGACTGCACATCAGGAAACTAGAGTACATGCATCAGGGTGTTAATACACACTCTTCAGCATTATTGTCCTTTCTTCTATATGGAGGAGACAGCTATATTTCTAATGAACACTGCCAGAAGGCAGGTATTGGCCTGAGACAGCCAGCATGAATCAGAGAATAGCTGATGAAAGGCTATGCCACTCAAATGTTTCCAGAGTTGTTCTGAAGTATTAAATGTAACTCCAGGCTTCTGACTTCAAGTGTCTAACCCAAAGGATTTTGCAGTTACAGATCTAAGAATGAGTTGTCATTCACAACCTTGTTTTCATTTTCTACTTTAAGGGGCCACCTGGTCCTCGTGGTGAGACAGGTCCTCCTGGCCCTCAAGGTCCCCCAGGTCCACAGGGCCCCAACGGGTTGTCAATCCCAGGTGAACCGGTGAGTGGCCATCCTGAGTGCAAGTGGCAATGTCTGTGGAGTCAGAGCTGTCCATGGGGATGGTGGTCTTGGGAAGAGGGTGGCAGCTTTGCCCTAATATTCATTTTTCCCTCAACGCAGTAGTATTATGAAACAAGTGACTTTCTGAAATCTCTTTCAATACAATAGCATTTTTTGTCTTGAATGTTACCAGTGCTTATGGGATTCCTATGAGGGGACAGAGTCTGAAAGTTGTAATGTATATTGTGCAACTCCATTTTTAGTCTTACAACTTTTTTGTAGGGTTGCTAGTCCTTCAATTTCTAGGATTCCAAACTGTCAAACTGAGGTGCAGGAGAACTAAGCATGCAATATGACTCTGCAGACTTTCTCACAGATTTACATGTCCAACTTCTATTTTCTGAGATTAAATCAGTATCTGAAAGTTCAGAGAGGCAATGGATGCCTAGGTCTAGGCATACAAATCAGCCCTTCATTCCTAGAGGCTTTCATGGCAACAGCACATGTATTTTGGTGGACTGCTTCTGATTTCATGTACATGCCTTCAAAGACAGAGTAATTATTAACACCGATGAAGTTTCATCAGATTCAGGTTTTTTGTATCAGCTAACATAGGAAAACCTTTGTCTATGTTCTGAATGTATTAAGACTGCTTTTGCCATATTTTAATAAGTAATCACACCAAAAGCAGGAATCTAATGTTGATGTTTCCTGTTCAAGACTAGCTTGAATTTTAGTATAATCAGGAGCTTTTTGTGTGAAGTCGATGATTAAAATATAAAGCTTAATGGGGAAAAAAAAATAGAATTAGTGTCTGATCACATTCTGTCTCACTTTGCATTTGAAGTCAGGTTACCTTAATCTATAATGTAATTTGGGAAATGGAAGAAAGATAGACATTAGCTACACCTTGTATTTTGTAAAGACAAAGTAGAAAGATCTTGTTAATCAATGTAGATGCTTTTCAGTTTTGTGTCATATGCTGAGAGTAAAAACTTCATCAAATGGCCTAGACGTCCCAAAGAGCAAGAAAGGGTGAACACATTCCTTTTACATGTGGAATACAATAAATATATTTATTTGTTACATTCAGTTTAAGAATCTCTGAAGAAAGAAAACACCAATATTGGAAATTTTTACTAGTTAACAATAAGTTAGAGCACCACTTCAGAGTCATGTAATTTAATTTTTCATATGAATTGAAATTCACATTAGCAAGCTATGTTTACAAATTGTTTGATTATTTGTGTGTCATCAACAGTTGCTAATATTGGATTATCATGCATGCCACTGTGGAAAATAAATATTCTGCTGTCAAATTTAACTCGTGGGTTTAAACTGTGTGTTTATACTACAGTGCTGTAGTATATGTAGAATTCAAGCTAGTTGTGAAAGGCAGTGCTTCCTTCTTTATGTGCTCCTACACCTTGTGTCCTAGAATTGTGTAATGCCTTTTAGACCAATGGTTAGAGAAAAAAATGATGTTAAAAAGACCGAGCTTTTACCTCTTGTGAGTATAGACAGCTCCATTCTCAGTTATGAAAGATAATGGAAGTTGGGAGAAAACATGTAATCTTTCCCTGCTTTTCTGATTACGAAGGCATTGGTATCAGTCTCTTACTGAAAAGCCTGTTACTTCCTTATGAAAATATATGCCCTCTTCAAAGGTCTGCTTCCCTAGGTTTTTAATATAATGTCAACCAGCCATCCTGCATTTGCAAATATTTGTGAGATAATCACTATTGCTTCTCTTAAGAGTTATGAGTAGCTTGATTTATTCCATAATACATAGTTAGCTTATGGATCCCTTAATTTAGGTTTCTTGCAGGAAATATTTTGTGCCCATTTACAGAATTTATTTATTTTGCTGATTTGTTTTGTAATTCAGAATATCTAACAATCATTTATGAAAATTATAGGGTCGTCAAGGAATGAAAGGTGATGCTGGCCAGCCTGGACTACCAGGACGATCGGTAAGTCATAGAATCATAGAATCATTTGGGTTGATGGGGACCTTAAAGATCACCTAGGTCTAACTCCCCTGACATGGAAGGGACACCTCCTACTACACCAGGTTCCTCAAGGTGTCATCCAACCTGAATTGAAACAAATCCAGTTATGGAGCATCCCCAACTTCCCTGGCAACCTGTTCCAGCATCTCACCACCCTCAGAGGGAAGAATTTCCTTCTTATTTCCAATCTGGATCTATCCTCTTCCAATTTCAAACTATTACCCCTTGTGCTATCATTACAGGCCTTTGCAAAAAGTCCCTCCCCAGCCTTCTTGTAGGCCCCCTTCAGCTGACACATAGACAAGATGACACCATGTTACACTATTCCTGATGCAGGTTGGCTGCTGTACAGCTGTCCTTGACATCACTAGGAGTCATGGGCTCTTCTCATACCTTCCTAAACAATAGTTTTGGAGATGTAATTATTTTACACTTAGGAATGGGAAATGTAGGAAATGGTAAACCATTCAACACACCAAGAGTAAAAGAACAGCTGTACTGAGTCAAGCCAAATGTCCATCTGGACAGTTGTGAATGTACAGGGACAGACCATTGGATTAGAAAAAGTAAACTAATAACTCCCCAAGAAGGTCTGTCAACTTCTGATCACCTTCAGTTAAATGTCTTCCTAAAATAAAGGTTGCAGAACCTCTGCTGAACCCCTCTTCAGCAATGTTGTGTAATTGCTTTCTACATTTAGAAGTTAAATGGTCTTGGGACATTGCTTGTATGCTTGCTTGCTTTTTTTTTTTTTTTTACCGGGATATAATGACTATATGGGAGATACTTAAATGGAGTGGGTTTAGTTTCATATATCATACAAAGTCAGTCATGGACCAAGGGCCTTGTATTCTTTACCTGTTTTATTAGTCCTTATAACCCTGAGTCCTTATAAACATAATATTATTATGTTTAGGGAGTACTGTAAGGAAATGGAAGTAAAAAGAGCAAGGGTAAAAACTCTTGCATCGTGTATATGAAATAAAAGGGTTCTCCTAAAGGTTTGGTTTATTCTTGTAAATGCCAAAAAACAACACTGAAGATAGTGAAATATTTAAATGGTTGCATGTATGGAATTATTAGCATAGCAGTGATGTTTGTTCTGTCACTGATACATTTTATAATTCCCTTTTCCTCTAGGGAACCCCAGGTTTACCTGGTCCACCTGGCCCAGTGGGACCTCCAGGAGAAAGGGTAAGATTTCCACATTTTGTCTTCTGAAAAGATCAAGTAAATTTTTTTTTTTTTTTTTTGTGTGTGTGTGTGTGTTTTGTTATTCCCCTCCTCCTTTTTTATTATATCTTTATATTTTCAAATGCTTTTAAAAAGGAGTTTTTTTCACAGTATCCAATCTGGAAAGGTAGAAGTGGAAGGACTGGATAAACGTAGGGGTGAAAACCTTCCCAGATAGCCATAGAGTAGCCAGATAGGCTCTGTAAAAATTGCACTACTCACTCTCCTGACTAGATTCTCAGATGCCTGCACTCATAAGCATAAAGCAGTATGTCTTCCACACGCTGTTGCTTCTGCAGGGAATCCTTTTGAAACTTTGTCTCTGTCTGGGAGATGTCATATCTGTAAAGAATCTGTTTGTGCCATTCTTACTGTGACAGTCAAGTTTGCTTCTTAATCTTTGACTATCTGGAGCTAAGAACTTTTCTTTGAATGGGCGATTCTGAAATGTCTCCATAATGCAGGTCATGAACACAGGTATTTCAATGTGGAGTTGTTGAAAGCCCTTTCTTCTAATCTGGGGTCAATGAAACAAATGTCTTTTGTCTTGACGTTGGCATATCACCCTTGAGATGACAGAAGCAATGACTTACCTTTACGTTCAAAATTAATAGTTCATATATGCATTTATAATTATCCTTTAGTGTGACTTGATAGCCAGAAATAACAACAGACCATCATGTGATAGCCAGTTGCCAAAGGATATACCATTGGATTAGTGGGTCATTAGTGGGCCATGGACCATCAATGTTAATTTCTGAATGCAATGTTACATTATTGAAATGGGAATTCTTAGCATCAGTTCTCGCAGGGGAAGTATCTGTAAGGAAGGTTGTTCTTCATTTAAGTAGAAGCCTCAGATTGTCCAGCTAATCTGTGAGTGAGAGAAAGGCAAAAAGGGAGATCTTGCTCCTCTGGGGCAGAGCAATGATTCCTTTTCTTAAAAATGTTGAGAAAAACCTCATTCCATTTTTAGTTAATCAACATCAGATGAATATCTTCTAAACTGGCCAAAGCTCATTGTTCCATAGCCTTTTCCAGCATTAGTCCTGATAGCTCTTTTATAACTTACATTGTGGATGGGTTTTAAAATGTATGCTAGTAGTAATCAGGAGTATTGCAATCACATAATCTTAAAGACTGTTTTAATCAGGCTACAATCTTCAATTAACCTCTAATCATACTTTTGTTTTTGAATAGGGTTTCACAGGAAAAGATGGTCCCACAGGTCCCAGAGGCCCACCAGGACCAGCGGTAAATATGATTTTGTCTTTGATACACTCTGAAATCAGAGATCTGAGCCAAGAGAGAGTCACACTGACATTTTCAGTTTCTGTCAAATATGAAATGGATCGTTTGTTTAATATCCTAAATAGATCTAGGAAACTCTTAGTAAAAGGTGAGCAGACAGATGCATAAAGTATGTATTTACAAGCTTTCATAAGCATGGTTTTGAAACCGATTTCTCCCAGTGTGAGAAAATCTCCAGTAAGGGATGACAATAAGCCATGTTCTTTAAATGCATAGCTAGTTCTACTGAAACGAGTCAGTTTATTGCTTGTAATCTGGTGAAAAAAAAAACACGGTTAATACACGGTTAATTTTTCCTGACAAGGGTATTTTAGGATTAATTTTTGCTTAAAAACCTGCTTCACTGTGTTTTGTGGGACCATGTTAGAAAAGGTGCTGGTTGTTAGAGAAAAAAAATACTGTGCTGGATGAGACAGCCTGAGATAGGCAAGCTGTTTCAGCTCCATGTTACTAGGTCCAACCAGTAGTGAGATGGAAGGTGTATTCTCAGGAGGCATACGCACGCAGAGCACGCATTGGCACCATGTGTATTTATATAGACAGGAGTTGCTAGGACAGGGTACTCCTTAGGCTGTTTCTGCTCCCTCCCAGTTGTCTTTCTTGTGCTCCTTTGTGGGTGTGCAAGTGAGCTGTTATCACATAACCTAACACTGGTCTTTTATTTGTTCATGTTTGTCTAATATCACTAGAATGACTTTTATGGACTTCTTGTGTGGACTTTTATATGCATCACAGACCTGCTAGATGAAGTTCCAAGACCATACTGTCTTGTGCTCCTTTAGGAATCTGTCTTTAGAGTGATACCATAACTGTATAGATACTCTTTACACCTTCAGATTCATAAATGCCTGTTAAACTGTGGCATTATGTAGAAGGACACATTTCCATGAAGATATAAGGTTTTTGCCAGCAGATTTTGAAGCCTGATAGGTATCTAACAGGAAAAAAAACAACTGATAGCCATTTTCAGTATTGCTTTGCAGGTTTCTTATTAGCACTTAGGCCATTGTGGATTTCCACAATTCACTTTATATGTCTTCTGGTATAGGGTGCCCCAGGAGTTCCAGGAGTTGCTGGCCCAAGTGGGAAACCAGGGAAGCCAGGAGATCGTGGAACACCAGTAAGATAATGATATGCTTACAGTATCACATTTAAAATTACAGTCTGTTGATGAATGAGACTTCTCTTTGCTTTAAATACTTGTCTTGCACTTAAGACAGTGGTTAATACAGTGGAGCTGACCTAAGACCGCAAGCCTTTTTTTCAAGCAGTTTTATGTTTACAGTATGCTATTTTGCTGAGTTTAATAGTTGAGGATGGAAATTGTGGTTTCTGGTTTCCACTGAAAAGATTCTGAGCAACTATGTGCCAAGACATATATTTCTACACTGCATAAGCATGAAGAACTAGGTCAGCAAAATGTCTGGAAAGTCTTTATATTTGTATATATGTGTGTGTAGTGTGGTGGTGCATTGATGAAAGTGAACAATCTTTGATAATGTTATATAATCACTTCTATTTTGCAAACATTTTGTGTTTTTTACAATGTGATTTCTAAATTACTTGGGAATGGTTTCTGTGTGTTTTAATAAGACCTCTAAAATGCATCCCGAATAGGGAGAAAGAGCAGAAGGTACTGCCTCCCATCAACAGTTTCAGGAGAAATTTGAATGGATTCATTCTGAGAGATTATGCTTGAGTCAGGAGTGGAGACAGCAACTGAAATGAGAAGTCAAGCATTGATTGCACTTAATGTCTGTCAATCAGCCACAGTTTTGCATCCCTCTTCAATGTCATTGTGTGTACGACAGCTGGATAATTGGAAGAATATATAGTAGTCTGGGCAGCTTGATGGTTATGGAGTGGAAGTTCCCAGGAGCACCTGGAGGCTTGGTCATTTTCCCATACTCATGTTGAATTCAGTCTGCATTTGCCAGCCTATAAATCCCCTTTCTTCTGGCAGTAGAGGACTTTCAGTGTCTTAGAAATGCACTGAACCTTTCCTGCTTGTAGACATACATTGCTAATGTGATATTCCTGACAGGCTGGATCTTGGTAGACATAGCTGGGCTACAATGTGCTGTGGTTTGTTCACAAATGAGCTTCAAACTACCAGGTGTATCTGATTTTTCCTTCACCTGGGGCACTGAATAGCTCACCCAGTTCAGCAGCAAAGATCTTATGCAGGCAAATAAAAATGCAAATTTGGCTGCAAGCCCAGTTTCGGTGCTTTTGCAAATCCAGGCAGTCAACTCCTGTTCAGGCACCATGTGTAAGTTCTCCTACACTCTAATCTTAAGAGTTGTTTCAAATAGAAATAATAATTTTTTTCAGTTATTACACTTCCTTTTAATGAGATGCTGCTATTTACCATTTCTTATGTTTCTAGAACAGATCCCAGCAGGAATTCTGGCTTGCACCTTGCACAGATGTTTTATCAGACTCTTGGTGGACAGAATTTCAAGGCTTTCCTTTGTGTCCAGTATTAGAATTGCCAAAGGTGCAGTTTGATGGCCAAATGCAACTTGCAGTGTAATGAATTGTACATAGTTCAAACCTGCTTGAATTTGTATCTCCCTGTCCTTCAGAAAGATAATGAGGTTTCACACTGACTCTGGTAAATACAAGGAGTAAATAGTTTTTCAACCAGATCTTGTCATTTTTTCTTTTACCTGAACAATCTGTATTGCTGCTACAAGTCAGATGAAAGACCCCTACAAAACAAGGAATGTTACTCCTCAGGGCAAAAGATACACAGTTACACGTAAATTATAATCAGCTTTGTTGTTGGGAAGACATTCCCAGTGAATGCAGTCAGCTGGAGCTCTTTCCTCATGTGTTAATGTCAGCCACTAATGTACTAAGCTGAGGCAGATCACACCATGAACATGTGGCTATTAACGTTTTTGCTACCTCAATTTGTACTTATACTAGACCAAGTAGATACTTGAAATGTTAACTGAATTTTCATGGAAATAGGAAATTTGATTTTTTAATCTGTTTATAAGTACCTCTGAGAGAAACTTAGGTGTCTTTTCAGTGTAGTAACAAAATGACCAAAAAAGGAGCAGTAAGAACACAAATGAGTCAGTAATCTGTTGAGAATTAAGCACTGGCTATCCCAGGGGAGACTAAAATATCTGTCCTCTGTCTGTCTAGTCAAAACCCAAGAATTTGGTAGTGTTCCATACACATATCATAGGGTAACAACTAGGAAGGGTAAGAAAGATCCATTGAGCTAAAAAAGAATATTGGCTCAAGAAGAAATGGCTATGATTTCTGTGAATAAAAGTAATAGGAAATAGAAGATCCTGGATTTACCAGACAAGAAATTTCTGTTACTGTTTTTTTTTATAGGAGTGAGAATGAAAATGGTAATGGATAGGTAGACAGACTAAGTTGTCTTAAGACAAGAGCTGTCTTGTTTATAAAACAGACTCTTTGACAACAGGATCTGACTTTGTTGATGTAAGAGGTCCCCACAAAATAGTGCAAGACATTAATGTTTTATATATAAGGTGCTATTAGACTGTTGCCTCCAGGACAAAAGAGGTGAAAACCTTTAGAGGGTAATCTTGAGCACATAAGGGGGATGTTTGTTGTGAGGTAAATACAGTTTTTGGGAAATTCCCATTCTCTGGTGTGATGTGTTTACTGAGCTTACATCCATCTATGCAGACATCCTAGAAGAAGTCTCAAAAAGACACTGCTTTGGGAGCAACAAACTTGTGGTTCTTGTGGGGAGCAAACATTCTTTCTGGGAAAACAATTGAGTGCATTATCTTTCAAAGTAAAAATAGCAACACTTCCTTTGTTTTGTTCTCCTTCAGCCATAGATCTTTGCTGCAACCCCAGCCTTTATCCCACAGCTCAGAAAAATCCCACAAGCAGCATAAACTAGCTTTTCCTTACACTGACCCCAAGTGACTCCCTCATTGCAGGATATCAGCAAAACAGTATGTCAGCAGCAGCTGCTGCTTCTCAGAATGCTGGCAAGCAGTTGGCTAAGTTGCACTTTTTTGTCTATTAAAAGAAAATAAACTGAAATTTAAGAAGAATAAAGCCAAGTGGGAGGAAGATGCAAATAGCAACTCAGTAATTGCAGTTGTAATTTGTTTTTGGAAATCATATTTCTAAAATATCTAGGTGGAAAATTAACTTTGTTGTTAACATAGCCAGCCAGCCTCTAATCTTAAAATTTTAAAATTAGGTCTGAATAGCCTATAGATTTCCAGTCATGAGCTTGAATCAATGTATCTTTGCAAGGTCACAAATTGAAGAATGAAGGTCATTTGATTTTATTGAATTGTAAAATTGACTGTATTGCTTATAGTTAAGGAATTGCCTTAGCACTTTTCCAGCTGGAGGACCTTTGCCGGCAATGTCATGCTTTTGTTACTAAAGCACCCTCCTCTCTTACCAACATGGCTTGTGGCTGAAGACAGCCTGAAGAACTTTTCTTAAGCAGTCAGCAAAAATATTTCCAGAAACTGTACATAACATTTGAGCATTTTAAGTTTACTTCATTTTTTTTTTCTCTTCTGTGTATAGTTTTGGTATTTGAATGCTCTAGTAAGTTCATTGGAACATAGCATTTTAAGTAATTATTAGAATATTGCTGGCATAGTAGACCAGAAATCTGTTTTCTAATGCTTGCACTTACCTAGTGAATAAACAAGATGATGTACTACATGATTTGCTTCTGGTCAAAACAATATGAGGTTGTACTATGAAAGCTTTAGAAGGAATACAATGAGCAGGTATTATAAATATATTATAAATATATAGTCAGCAGATAATTTCAAATGAATATGCTTTATAAAACAGTAAAAATTGCCAAGTTTCAAACAGAAAGAGAAGATTCTATTTTCCCTCAGATTTTCACGTTATGTACTATGGCAAGTGAAAAACCTGCAATTCTATTTGATGGATGTTTCTGATACATGAGGTAGTTTGTGTCTGAGTTGTTAACAAATTATATCTCTTTTAGTGCTTCAGTACATCAGCATTTACCACAATGTTAATTATCAGAGAATGACAGAAATGTCATATTTTCCTGCTGGTTTTAATTGTTACAGTTTATTTATATTGTTATGGCATCTACATGTCTGTGGTCTGTTTCAGCATCTGTCTGTGTTAAACTAAAACTAAAAGACAGATCTTTTCTCTCTGGACTTTACCAACTAAGAAAAGGTATAGATGAAAGAGTGAAGGGCAGAAGGAAAAGTATATTCATCAGTTTGATGGGTATATTGTGTACATGTTAGTAACAGTCTCATTGGTGGCATAATTTATTCCAGCAGCACTTTTATCCTGTCACCATTCTAAATCTTTTATTTGAGTCTGTACAATTAATTTTGCAAGAACGATCTGATATGCATGATGCAATTGTACTGTATGCCAACTCTGTAAGTCAATGATGGATGAGCCACCTCATATTTTCTGTGGCATGCCATGGGGTAGGTGTATGGAACACTGCTTCAGAGAAGCTCAGATAGCATAAGAAGTTCACACCTTGACATACCCCATGGAAATCTGTTTGCTCAAAACCTTGATAGAAGTCTGTGAAACAATGCCATCCCCATTTGAGTTGTATTCACAGTGACCTCAGTGGAATAATTTGTTGTTGAAAGAAATTGTGGGTACGGTAGGAATGTTATGAAAAACAGCTGCAGCCCACACTTAGCCTTTGCCTTGTTAATGGTGATAAACAGGATTCTTAAAGAAATACTATGATGATAAAAAAATATAGGATATATGTGTAACTATGTGGAGAGCCATGCAGAGAAGCAGTTGACCAAACTAGTTTTTCACCTTTGGAATATGCCTTATGTTTGAATAGTAATTTGGGCTACAAGTGGAAATGTGTTTGAACTCTGGCTAGCCCCTTTTTTGCTTAACTAACAAAGTTCCTGTGCTCTTTGGACAAATTCTGTCAGATGAATTTATAGGAGGTTTTTAGAAGGATTCAACTGTGGCCTAACTGT
The DNA here is from genome assembly GCA_027560015.1 of Chloroceryle amazona. Taxonomy (NCBI): domain Eukaryota; kingdom Metazoa; phylum Chordata; class Aves; order Coraciiformes; family Cerylidae; genus Chloroceryle; species Chloroceryle amazona. Next base: position 94,793 of record JANHFX010019668.1, read on the forward strand.
CCATCTACTGAAGTCACCTGTAAAAGTCACACTGACCACTTCAGGAGTCGTTGTTTCAGCCAGAGTTTTGTTTTTACTGTCCTGGAATTTGGCACATATGTGGTCTTTGTCAGAGTGAGTATTCAAGACCACTGAAAGGACTGTTCTTGATGGCTTCCTAATCAGGTCTTGCAGTAAATGCAGCTTTGTTTCATTTTTTTTTTTCTGTTGTATTTTGATGTCAAGAATAAATAGATAGTTTTAAAACACTTTCAAACTTTAAACCACAGATTTTTAGATTTTTCAAAGGATGACCTAGTAGTTTAAATGAATGTCTGTGAATCTAATTTTCTACTTTAAATGGGCATCTGCAATTTTTACTGAGGCCAAAATCATGTCAAATAGACTGAATCAAGTTATAAACATCCTTCTGAGATCATTGCTTTCTGCTTTGAAATCTTTGAAAATCCATCATGCGAAGCACTGTAATTACATTTTATTTGGAAAGTATGGCTTGCTCTCTCTCGATGCTTTTATTTGCTTGTAGTGGAATGCAAATATAAGGCTAAAATCTCAAAATGTTGTGTGAGAGGTGCACACACAAAATTTTGCTTCACAGAATCATAGAATGGTAGGCGTTGGAAGGGATGTCCGGAGGCCATCGAGTCCAACACCCCTGCCAAAGCAGGAACACCTAGGGCAGGCCACACGAGAATGCTCATCCAGGTGGTTTTGAAAGTCTCCAGAGAAAGTGACTCCACAATGTCTCTGGGCAGCCTGTTCCAGGGCTCAGTCACCCTCATGGTAAAGAAGTTTTTCCTCGAGGTGGAATTTCCTGTGTTCCAATTTGTGTCCATTACCATCATCCTATCACAGGCTGCCACTGAAAAGAGACTGGCCCCTTCTACTTGACACCCACCTTTCAGATATTTGTAAACATTAGTAAGATCCCGTCTCAGTCTTCTCCAGGCTAAAGAGTCCCAGGGCTCTCAGTCTTTCCTCATAAGAGAGATGTTCCAGCCCCTTCATCATCTTTGTAGCTCTCCATTGGACTCTCTCTAGTATTCTCCTGTTCCTCTTGAACTCAGGATCCCAGAACTGGACACAGTACTCCAGATGTGGTCTCACTAGGACAGAGTAGAGGGGGAGGAGAACCTCCCTGGACCTGCTGGACAGTCTTCTTAATGCACCCAATGTTTACAGAATAGGTTGTTCACACATATCTCCAGTTTGGCATTTAAAAACATCTTTACAGTTTACCTGATGTTTTCCCAGCCACAAACACATACATATATAAAAATTAGAATGTCTCTCTTGTTGGATTCTTACATAGTATTCTTGAAAACCGAAAAGTCCACAGTTAGGGTATTCAAAGGAAATTGCTGTTAAACAAAAGTTAGCTTTTGGCAAATGTCAGCAATTATAAAACAGCTCAAGCTAAGACTTCTATGACATTTATTGTAAGACCAGAAATGGTTGAGAATTAGCAGGGAAGCTAATTATTATATTCTATTATAAATAAAATAAGCACTTAATGGCATCTCTCTCCATCATATGTGTCATCTCTGTATAGAAATTTTTCAATTAGCACAGGGTCTGTTTCTTATGGGTTCAAGGGCACATCTATCCTTCCTAGGCATGTTCTTCCTAGCTTACCTTCTTCAATGATGAGTTGTATTAAGACTTAAACAGTAATCTCTAACTCATATGAGACCATTCACCATTTACAGAAATGTAATGCTGGAAATTCAACTTTTGAATTGCCAGTGTGATCCCAGTATCAGGATATATCAACTTCTTTGGTCTGTGTTTGAATTTTTCCTTCAGATCTTTTCCTTCTGCATCTGTCAGTGTGTTTGGTCATACACAAAACTTCATTGCCTGGCACCAGCTTTAGCATCTCTGAAATGTAAAGTTCAGTGAGGACCAGGTTTGTTGTCGTGAAGGAGTTAAAATGTTTTCTAGAATAGCATATCTCAAAACCTATAGGGTGGAATAACAGTCCTTCAATTCTTTTATTTTTACTGTATTTATTTTAGGGTGCACCTGGAATGAAAGGAGAAAAAGGTGACAGAGTAAGTCTGCTTTAAAGTCAGTTTTTATCAGATTTTTTTTTAAAATTAAACACTGTCTTTAAAAGAACAGACACTTCCTAATAAAACACTTGTTTTGGTTTTGATTATTTAGGGTGACATTGCTTCTCAGAACATGATGCGAGCAGTTGCAAGACAAGTTTGTGAACAGCTGATAAATGGTAAACAGCGTTGCTTGTTTTTTATCTCATACTAGTAATGTACTACTTTAATAAAAGAGGAAACAGTGGTTTCAATTTAAAGTGAGAGATACTGACCACAGAGTACAGTAAGAGCTTGAGTGATTTGATAGCTGTCCAGTAGCAATGATTGGGTGGAAAAAAAATGCAGCACTAAACTTTTGCCAGATCCAGATGACTAGCTTGATCATGAACTAATCTGTGACCTCTAGAAATACATATGCAAGTCTAATGCTCTATACAAAGAAGGTGTCTTTGCTTTTGTCTGTCTAGTCCAAAATTACTTCATCTTGTCATAAAATTAGTATACGTAAAATCAGTATACATCATACATTTCTAAAAAAACATGTCTTATCTTCAGGAGAAGGGAACTGCTACCACTGCAGGTGCTTTGCTAACAGGAAAAAACAGATGAAAGTAGGGTAAATACTGTGCACAGAACCAGCTGTGCTATGCAAGTAACAGTTATGTTTATTTGAAGAAGGACTCTGAAAAAAAATTATAATTAAGAAAATTCCTTTAAAAATGTCTTATTTAAAATGCCTTTTAAAATATCTATGATGGCCGCTATTTAAAACATGTCTGTTAGACATAGCAGTGGAAGGAAAGTACATTCATTAATGTATTAACCTTATGAATAAGGATGTGTTGTCTGGGATCTTTTAGCATCTCTTTTTTGAACATCTGTGCCTTATTTTTTTCATATTCAACGAATTTCTTCAGGGTGATGCTAGGACTGGCACACTAATCAAGTAGGGCGAGGTGTGGCCCCCACATTAAGGTTTCTTTTCTGCAGTCTCACAGTGCTGTTGCTTTTGTTCAGACACCTTTCTTTGGAAATGAAATTTGCCTATATGCCGAAGGTATATAGGTAAATACCGGAGCATCCTACAGGCTTATAAAGCTGCTAGCTCTACAGATTAATAATTTATACTGTGTATTATTATATACTGTGTAGCTTCAGAGCTCTGAAAGTGCTTAGAAATGTGATACTCCACTTTTAGAAGTATAACAAGTCCTTTCTGTTCTTCAAAGTAAAAGCAACCTCTAATTAAAACTCTGAGAGTAAGAGTATTGGAAACAAATGCTTAGTTTGTTACTTTAATTGCTTTAAAATTATTTTTTTTGTCATTTTTTTGTTCTTGGATTCCAAAATCCCCCTTACCTGCTTTCCCTCCCTCCTTCTCCATTTATGATTAGTCTTAACAGACAATCATCTTAAATCTTCCTAATTAATCTGTACTAGTTTTCCACTAAATTATTGAATGGGGGCAAGGATAGGATTTTGTGAAGAGAGATAATTTGTTATTCCTTCCCACTGATAAAAGACCCACTCATTTCACATGATTTATCATTTTTCTTTCATTTTGAAGGCCAAATGAGTCGATTCAATCAAATGCTGAATCAAATCCCAAATGATTATTATTCAAACCGTAACCAGCCAGGACCACCAGGACCACCTGGTCCCCCAGGAGCTGCTGGGACAAGAGGAGAGCCTGGACCTGGAGGAAGACCAGGATTCCCAGGACCTCCTGGGGTCCAAGGACCACCCGGTGAAAGAGGTGAGTAAATTCCAAGGCAGTTTTATATTTCACTGTGGACATAGTGCAGAGGCTGCCAAAGAAGCAGTCTGATCCCTTTACCATGTCGGACTAGGAAGCCCACACCTAGCAGTAGCCTGTTAGGTCAGTTGGATTGCCTGAGGGACACTGATGTTCTGGAGGACAAGGTTAATTACATAGTGCTTTCCTCTGCCTCTCCTTTACTCATGTTTCATGAAACACAAGTTGGTATAACATTTTGGCTGCTGTCTCAGGCTTCTACAGGATATCCCAGGAAAGCGAATGTTCTCAGAACTCTTTTGGCAGTAAACAGCTACATCTTGAAAGACTGTTTGGAGTAATACAACTCTTCACAAAACAGAACTCTGATTAAGAGAGAAAATGAGTCATTACCAAGAATAAAAAGTAGGAGGTGAAAGAATTAAGTCTACATCCTTGGTTCTTTATAATACTCTAAGGAAGAGAAGCAACTCTGAACTGAGTCTGAGCATATGGGTAAACCTATTTTGCAGCTGCATTGAATCACTGCAATGACATGGAGTGTCTTTACTGTAATATGTTGTGGCCTTTGCCTGTTCCAGCCCTCTGCTGTAGCACAGACTCGGTGCTGTTTTCTAGCATATATATTTTAGTATATTCTTTTAAAAAAAGACTAGAAAAAGATGAAGGAAGAATGAATTTCTGAAACTTATTTTATCATAACTGTTTCAAAGAAAGTGTAAAGCACCCATTATAGCAGAATTATGCAAGCTTGAAAATACCTTTCTGTTTGTAGTTTAAAATAATAATGTTCTCTGTTGTTTTAATTATCTCAGAGACTTTTCTATTTTTGAAAAAATTCACCCTACTAAAGTATCTCACATTCTACTTTATTTTTAGGTTACTATATTTATATCCAAATTATTTTGCCAAATGCACAATTGGACAGCTGTACAAAATCAGGTTTGACCAGTGTTGTAATATTAAATAATGGGAAGCAAATACTAATGTCAGTGAAAGAGCATGAAGAAATATTTGTTGATGTGGTTTCCCTGGTTTGTTTTTTATTGCCTGCTTTCTTTCTTTCTTTCTTTCTTTCTTTCTTTCTTTCTGGCTGGCTGTCTTGCTGTCTCGCTGTCTTTCTCCCCCCTGCCTCATTCTGTAGGAATGCCTGGAGAGAAAGGTGAAAGAGGAACTGGATCTCAAGGACCACGAGGTTTGCCAGGACCACCTGGTAAATATTACTTTTTTTTTTATCAGATTACAGAAAAGGAGGAGAAAAAGACAACATTTTTTTCATAGGGAACCAGACTACGTATGGTGAATTAACATACTGTGCTCTGTTCACTTCATTGCTTTGACATGTATTAGTTTACTGGAATCCCATACAAAACCATAGAGATATTTTTTGGATGTGGCTAGTAGGTATTTATCTTTATCTTGTAATTTATTCATCTGGCATGCTTGCTTGTGTGAAAATGTATTTCATGATAATACATTGTCCAAATATTTGGTGGCTATTTTCATAAGTGTTACCTGATAATACCTTTGCAGTATCTAGTTCCAGTTTTTACTAGTGATTAGGGAACTACATATTGTCCCTGGACTACAAAGTTAGTTGTCAGATGATTTCACCATTCATCTTGGTCTTTGTATCATGCAATTTTGTTCACTGATGCCTTGGCAGAATTCAGCTGCATCATTTGTTTCTGCTAGTAGTTTACTAGGCTAAACATGGCTTTTCATTACAGAACCCTTAAGATGCTTGCAGCAAATTGTAGCCACGGTTACTTGAAGCTTTTCTTTTCTGCTAACCATAATAAGACTGGTTCCAAAATAAACATTACCTCATCTATCCTGGGGTTACAGGATAGCAGAATTAATGTACTTCTATATTTTAATTGAAATCCAGTGTGCTTGTCTAATCGAGTAGTTTCCCTTGAGATATTTGTATCTTACACAGAGGGGAAATAAACCAGAGAACTCATTGATGTTTCTTCCTTGGCTCAAACCTTATTAAATCAGTTTCTGTGAGTAAGTCCTTAAATAAGCCACACACAGGGAAGAACTAATGATGAGCCACATTTCTAGTTTTGTTTTCTTTTTATGTCTGTTGAACCCCATATAGCAACAAAGTGCAAGTGTTTTCTCACCAAAGACGTAGCCTAGTCCATGTAGTCTAGACATCAGTAACATTAGCTGTTCTATCAAGCTAGCTTTAAAAGAAAACAACTTCCCAACTTTTCAATTCTAAAATTAGGTCCACAAGGAGAATCTAGAACTGGTCCACCAGGCTCCACAGGATCACGAGGACCACCAGGGCCACCAGGTCGTCCTGGAAATGCGGGTATTCGAGGTCCCCCAGGACCACCAGGTTACTGTGATTCATCGCAGTGTGCTAGCATCCCTTACAATGGCCAAGGATTCCCAGGTAGGTTATGAATGATTTCACTTGCCGTTAATAGCCTTCACAGATGTGGCTGTTCACATTAAGCTGCTTTACATGAGACAGTTCTGCTGGCCTGGACATACTGAACCAGGAGGAAATCATTGCCATGAGCAGGCCTGCCTCATTGTAATGTGCAGGTATATGAGCTGTCATTTGGATTTAATGCAGGTTTACTTATGTATGTGATTTGCTTTAAACAGGAAGTAGTAACTAAATATTTTAGGCTTGTTTTATTTTTATTTTTTCTTTAAACATAGATGGTTAGTTGTTGATAATGTTGCTCATAGGATTTAAGTGACCATTTTCTTCTTCTTCTTTTTTCCCCTCCATCCCCACCCCTTCTTCAGAACAAGGTTGAATTCTCCATGTTTCTCTTGAAAAATAAAAAGAATGCTGTGGTTGGCAATTTCCGTGTGTCTCTTTTTGAGCAATGTCAGGATTATTTATACAAAATTGATACCTGAAATAAAAATTTTTTCCACAAAGGAAATCCATTCAGTGATACAGTTCAGACAACTGAAAAACACCACTGTCCTACAATTTCTACCGAGTTAAACACCATGGAGTCTTTGATTAGCCCTGGGTCGTATCAGCCTTCCACTCTGTCATGTAGCTCAAAACAGTAGGCTGCTTCTGGGATCAAAAGAAGGGGTTACAGCAGCCACCAATTTCTGACTGGAAAGATTCTAATGTATTTTAACATGGGGATCCTGCAGGACCACAGTATGGTTAACAAATTAATATGTATGCATTGCAACATCTCAAAATTAGTGAATGTGATACTACTATTGGATATGGTTTGCTATTAGTGTATTGTGCATGTATCCATGAAAAGAAAAAAAAAAATTATATATATATATATGTACACACTTGCAGACTCAGTGCTGCTGGTTAAAGAGCCAGGTAGTTCTGCAGATCTCACACAAAATTCTTATTTAAATGAAAAGAAAGAAAAGTGTACCTGTGATTCAGCAGTTTCTCCTTTCTAGTAAGCAGCTATGTATACATATATAAATATATGCCTATGAATTAACTGTTATGTATTTAGTTGGATGAAAGTATGTTTTTGCACATCGGATGAACTTTTTTAAAAGACTAACATCATCTTTGACCTGTTTCAGGTTTCGGCTAACACATTTTCTAAGTCTCCAGTGCTGCTTACAGTTTGAATACATGAAAATCCTGTTTCTGAGATGTTTGCGCACGTGCTTATTAGAAAATGAGTCCGTAATGGATATTTCACCACGGATATGGTTTTTGAACCATGTTGGCCTCATAGAATGGGGAGATTCTTTTTACTAACACAACCTGTGAATGAGATAAAGAACAGTGATGTCAATTCGTTAAGCCTGTTGCATTTCAATAATAAAATAGACAGTCTTTCTTTTTTATAAAAAGACCCATACCATCAAAAGCCTCAGTGGTGAAGGAGGCTTATAAAACTACTAACCAGCAAAGGTAGCGCCATTAGAAGAGACAGATTTAACCTGGTAAATGAGAAATGACTTATGTAAATAGTAAACTAATTGTGGCTTGTAAATGATTTGTATGGGACCGTATCCACTAAAATCTGTTAACAACTCTTCGTGATGCTTTTGCATAAAAGCCTGCTGCTGCTTGCTATATGCTGGAATAACATCTTTGACAACTTATGAAACCTACCTGTCTGTTGTCTGAATCGGGGCATGTGCCTTTTCTTATATGTAATCTTGTTGGATTCTGTAACTGCCATTATAAATACCAAAGTTTTATAATGATTTTTCTTCTGTTTTGCTGTAGTTTTTGGTGTTCCTGAAGCACCAGCTGTAACTCGGTTTGTTACGAGGAACAGCACGAGAAAATGACATGTACTGTATATTGCCACTGGTGATAGTTATGTCTACACTTCTTTTCCCATTCTCAGAGAAAATTAGTATATGCCAAACCCACCTGTTCATTTTACCTGCTCCATGTCTTCTACTAATGACGCAGCTTAAAATAAAGTCCAGTGCTTTGATTTATTGAAATAGCTGTAAAATAATTATTTTATTTTATTTGCTTTGGTTTGTTTGTTTGTTGTTTTGTTTTGGTTTGGTTTTGTTTTTTTTTTGTTTTACAATAATTGGTCCCGTGCATAATTTCAGACTCTTTCTGCTATGTTCTGTGTATTATAAATACAAAGCCTTTCAAAATTAATTTTAAACTTCTATTACTTTACTGCTAAAAAGTATTAATGAACAAAACTGAAAAATCCCCCCTGTGGAGTATTAATTTATATATTTATTATATGGAAATAAGATTGGACTAACACTATGTAGACAAACTAACTTTCATTATATTTATGGATTCAAAGACATGTGATAACTATTATGTTCAATCGGACAACTATTTTCAACCAGAATCTTACGTGCCTGAAAGTGGACCCTATCAACCTGAAGGTGAACCCTTTATAGTACCTATGGAATCAGAAAGGAGAGAGGACGAGTATGAGGACTATGGAGTTGAAATGCATTCACCAGAATACCCTGAGCATATGCGCTGGAAAAGATCACTGTCAAGAAAAGCGAAAACAAAACCATAAAAGATCTGTGTCTTGTTTTGGTTTCTTTGGTTGGTGGTTTTTGGTTTTGCTATACTTGCATTTGCAGATACACACAGGGAGAGTGCATTGTTTTGTTTGCAGTACAGCTTTCTGTTCTTTTCATATCAGACGCACCCCTGTTTTGTATCTTGCTCATGTGGGGATAGCAATGTATGTATTTAGAGACTTCATATTGCTCTGGAAATGCTTGTAAAATACTTTTGCTTGTAGTGGCTGCCTACAGGTTAATGTGTTCATTCAGTTATCCCAGTGCTACCTTTTCATTAAAATGATGTAAAAACCAAGAAAACAAACAAACAAACAAAAACAAAACAAAAATAACCACAGAGCTGCTGCAAATTTTCTTAGGACTGTCTGCTTTAGCTCTACATTTTTCTTTGTTTTTCAAAAGCATGTTTGCAGTTCAGTCAGGTTACAGGTCTGCGTTATCTAGCTAAAAAAAAGAAAGAAACAAAAAGTTTCCTCTCCTTCCAATATCATTGTCATTTTCTTCTACTCTTAGTTACACTTTGCAGAGCATATACTGCTCTTATACATCTCCTTTAAACACCACAAGCATTAAGTAGCTGAAATCATTGTATCAACTGGATACAGTTTAATAATGCCTGAAATCTCCTTCTTTGTAGACACAGTACCACTTATGCCAAATTGCAGTCAATCCTGCAGAGGTGGAATTGCATGTTTGTGTTGTATATTTAGTATGGATTTTTTTTTCAGAATACATTGTTTCTTAGTTATCAAAAGCAGTTGGAAATTGTTTGCAAGACTATGGATATAGAATTGCTGCTTTTATATTTTAACTGCAAATTGTGAATTTCACTGCCTTATATTATTTATTTCTGAAATGAAAGAGGCATTTTTCAATAAAACTACTGAAAATTTATGGTTTATGCTTATTTTTTAGTTTGTATATTTGTATATATTTGTATTTCGTTTATTTTTAGGCACAGTGAGACTGATGTGTGTGTGTTATTTAATCATTTGGAAATGTCAGGTACTAAAAATCAACTAGAATTGGAAATAGTCTTAAAATACGTATTTGGGCTGTGGTATCTAGAGGTTGGTGGATGAAAGCAGGAGAGGCTTCCTTTGTTTGAGGTACAAATAAGAATTTTAACAAATTAGTCTGCAAGGCATTTGGTGGTGAAAATGAAAGAGAGGCTCTGAACCGTGGTTGCTGTCTTTTGTGGGGTTTCTGATGGATGTCTGTTGCAGAGAGAGAAGCTTTCCATGTGACGAACTATTTGAACTTCAGTGAGTACCTCAAGCAACACAAACTTTTCACCAGGAGACCAATTAGATATTGGAATAATCTCCAAAGGATAGTGGTGGATTGGCCTACATTGGACAGTTTTAAGACTCAGCTTGACAGGGTGCTGGGCCATCTCATTTAAATTTTTATTTTTTTTACTTTGAAAGGTTGTACTAAATGATCCTTGAGGTCCCTTCCAACCTGGTATTCTACGATTCAACTTTTTATACCTCGTGTGCTGTGGGCATTGTAGTGATGGCAGCTCTGAGTCCAGTATTAGCAAATAGCTTGCTTGAGGAAAGGAGTGTCTGGTATTTGCTGAGCTCCATCCTGTTAGGATGAGACATGAGCTGGCTACCATCTCCTGAGATGGTAGGTCACCTATATCTGCACAGCTTTTATCACAGTGATGGCTGTGATGTAGCTTTACCTATAGAGGGTGACAAGGGTCACAGAATAGGTTGACAAACAGGAAGTCTTCTGGGTAGGTTTTATTATTTTCTTCTTATTTATAGCTACAGGTGTCAATTACCAAGGGAGGTGTTTCAAGACATGTTTTTAACCTAAATCTATTTTTCCTATATAATTACAAGAAACAAAATAAGTACTTTTTTGTACACTGGAAGACAGTGAAAAAAAAAAAAGCTTTTTGAACTACAGTGGCTTTTAGCTTTACCTTTAATTTAAATTATGGGTAAACAATTGAAAACATAAACCCATAACAAATGTTTGACATAGAAAGCTCAAGAGAAATCCTTCCCAATAGCTATCCTTAGATGTTTATCCATAAGTTTTCTGTTCTAGAAACTCTGTTGATATGAGAATTGTCAGTGGAGCATCAAATAAAGGGTAATGTGCAGACTTGTTTACTTTAGCAGTTCCTCAGAATACCATGAATACCCTCTGGTTTTATGTAGCAATGTCCTTGTGTACAGTATATCTGACTGAAAATGCTTGTAGACTGTAAAATCCCAACCAGTGCAACTTCCAAGGTAGTATCCTGAGGTTATATTTCTCAAACTCCCTAGCTGATCTATTTTCAGTAGCAATAGAAGCTAAACCAGCACCAAACATTTCATATCTCTGTGCCATTTCTCAAATACATGTCTGAAAGATGTATTTTCCCTCTACAACACTTTCTTCCCCCCAAATGAGCCAAGAACTTTGCCTGTGAAATAGTTGAAGATTTCAAAAATTTGAGGAGTTTAATATGTATAGTAAAGAATCCACACTTTAATTTAGACAGTGGCATGAAGTTAAAGTGTTTCCACAATTCAAAACAGTGCTGGCCCAATAGAAGTTCCCACCCATAGCTTAAGAAAACCAGGTAGAAAGACCATCTATCACAGGAACTACGTACTGCCACAGAGTCACAGGTTGTTCCCATTTCTTCCTGAATCTGAGATAGTAGAGGTGATTAAAAAGACAGGGAGGGAAAGCAGCACTAATGAGATTCCAAACCTTTTTCTCAATGCAATAGATTAATTAGCATGGGTCCAAACACTGAGATATTATCAGAGCCCTGTGTGCTTTATCGATGAGCTGTGACAATAAGGAATTTCAAGAAAAAGAGACTCCCTAAAAGCCATATTCCTCTTGCCTGGGCATATTGAACTCCTTTAAATCACAACTTCTTTCTTCAGCTGAGGTGGGAGAAGTTCCTAACTTCCTCTTGCTCAAATAGATATCATAGAAAAGAGGAAGTGTACAAGCTGTTACTGGAAGTAATGCCCTGATGCAACAAATTTCTAACCACTCTTCTGGTGTGGATTACTGGGCTGACATACATCTGTGCACCTGAAATATTCAGAATAAGGAACTAAACCAAAGACCAAATGTGAAGGAGCAAAAAGGGAAATACGCAAGGAAACATCCAATTGCAGTCACTAGCTGGTGTAATTTGGTGGCTGCATTTTCTCCTGGAATAGGTTGGGAGGAAAGTCTAGTCTTTAAGGGTAGAAGAAAGCTCATTCCTTACTGAAGAGGGAAAGAGAAGGAATAAATACAAACTTGCCACTCTTCCTTTCATAGAGAATGATGTAAGGAGCTCATGCAACGTAGCCTCATATGTATCCTCATTTGAATGCCACCTACTTGTAGTAATCCAGGAATACAAGGCAATTTGCTCATTTTTATAAGGACCATCATTGCTCTTGAAAGAAAGAAAGTGTTATCAGTGGCTGTTTTCTAACTGATCCTTCTTTTGTTCTACATGTAGAGCACAAGTTACACTGCTGTTCACCCCATTACTTTATATGCTAACAGACAAAAAAAACTCAATGAGACCTAAGCCATTTTATTAAGCACTTCATCTTTCATCCTCTAAACTAAGATCTTAGGCTTTTAGTGACACAGTCTAAAATAAGTACCAGGGTTTCCTGTAAAATCATGGAAAAATGTGTTCCTTAGGAAGCCTCCAAAAGCGCATCCAGTTGGTGCAGTATGAGAACATACATAAACTTGGAGATCTGCATATGCAAGAGTGACCTCTAGGCTCGGAAGATTAGTGTATTATAGTAGCCAAACTTTTCTCGTGTTACCTGTCATGAGAAAAAGATCAAGACCTCTGTGTTGCCCTGCAAGACATCACTGCATAAGCAACTGTCTCAACTACTATAGACTGGTTCTGCTGCAGCATCTTTGGGGAAGGGGTTGATGGCCCCAGCCTGGGCTGAAGAAACATCCTGGAGCATAGAGATAGGGAGGCCTCAGGCGTGTTTGGCAGGGACAGTCAGGCCTAGCACCATCAAATCCTTGGGGATTTCATAAATGTTTATAAATATATGAGGGCTGAGTGTCAAGAGGAAAGGGACAGCCTCTTCTCACTCGTGCCCTGTGATAGGACAAGGGGTAAACGGATGTAAGCTGGAGCACAAGAGGTTCCACCTTAACATGAGGAGGAACTTCTTTACTCTAAGGGTCACAGAGCACTGGAATGGGCTCCCCAGAGAGGCTGTGAAGTCTCCTTCTCTGGAGATTTTCAAAACTCGCCTGGATGCGTTCCTGTGTGACCTGTGCTAGATTGTATGATCCTGCTCTGGAAGGGGGATTGGACTTGAAGATCTCCAAGGTCCCTTCCAACCCCTGACACCCTGTGATACCTGTGTGATACCACCCTCAGGTCTCTGAAAATATTATTTTCATCTCATAAAATATTTTTCAATGTTTAATTTGGGAAATCCTTAAATTGTCATCATTTGGGCTACTCCTTCACCAGTCTGGATGGTAAAACTGTATAAAATGTGACCCTTATGAGGACTATATAGGCCATTCCTCCTAAGGCTGTAGGTGTATTGTGAGGGACAATGGCTTTTGACACTGGAAGATGACTCAGTGCAGCATGGTCTTGCTGGAGGGAAGGAAGAGAGTGAGTGTTGTCACTAAATAAAGATGTCAATGACACCTCTGCTGAAAACAGAGAAATGGAATAAATTAAGAACCAAGATATTACGCATGTAATACTTGGACAAGACACACTGGAACAGATGTAAAAAATAAGAAAAAAACACAGTTTTGGTCACAAAATATTTATTATATTTCATGCTCACATTTAAGGCAATAATAATGCTGACACCTGAAGCAGGAGTTGATTGATATGTTTTTCAAAAGGGGATATGTTCAGAAACATGAATAACAATTGCTATATTATGCTTTATGCACCAGTATATAGAAATAGTAACTAGAAATGTAGAATTAATAAGAGCTACTGCCAGTTATTTATAAATAGATATTCTAGGCAATTCTGTTTGGAATTTAGCTCTAGATGGAAAGACATTGAAAGGAGACATAGACAATAATCTTTCAGCCAAGCACTGGCTGTGTCAGAATCAATATTACAGATTTCCTGAAATAAAGTTTTTCTTCGGCAATCCTGTATGAGAGAATTCATTCAGTTGTGTGACTCTGACTCAGTCTGTTTATGATATGTCTCAACTTCAGTCTAGCTGCATTACTCAGAATTCAACTTATAACTTTAAATTCCTGCCTTAAATGAAAAAAATATCTTTTCCTATTTCTGAATATTTCTATGCTTCTTATTCAAAGCTGAATGGCTAATATTACAGCCACATATGACTAGGTATCACAAGAACAGCTTTTCTGCATAGTAATATTGTGCATTTTAATAGTTGCATCTTGCACATTACAGTCTTCATGATGTCTAAAATAAAAATGTTATCCATCCCTTCTTAGAAGTACTTGTAAGAGGTTCTCATAAACTAGGGTAAGGTTCAGTGTGAAGTTAGAGGTGCTAGAGAAAAAATTATCTGGATGGACATATGCAAGAGCAGTTTCACTTCAGTTTAAGGCGTAGATCTTACCTAGAAGTGGTCAGTAAAGGCTGAAGTCCCTTATTTTTGTTACCTGTTAAAACAGTCTTTATCAGACTTTCTGCATGTATTGTGATGCTTCATAAATGTATTTAAGTCAGAACATAACACACTGATTTTATGGTAACTTACAACACCAAAAGTTTCATAAAAATATTTTTCAGTATGAAAGAATGTTCTTGGAATACTTAGATACTATTCTACATGATCAATTAAGAAAGTTCAGAACCCCAAAAGATCAAAATAGCTTATATTTCATATGTAAAATTTTTTTTTCTTTTCTCATTTTATATCCTGTGTAAACAGAGTAAACAGAAAGAGGTACAGTATGATAAAATGTGTTTTGTGATTTCTAAGATTTCTAACATTTCTCTGTCATGTCTTGGTGTCACACATATTTCATATATTTAATTTATTTTCCTTTTGCAATTTTAAGAATGGCTCCAGGTACAACAGATGGGAAGTTCTTACTGTAATATCGGTTGTATATGACATTCTGTTTCTGTTTAAAATTCACCCAGTTTTACCTGCTACATATGACCTTATTCTTGACATTTTTTCTCCAACATCATCATCTACACAAAACTACACATATTTCTAAAGCTGCATGAATCAATTCAGCTGTGGCAGTCAAAATTTGCAACCAACATTTCTCTTTCTCAGTATGTAGTCTTTTGGCACATTGCATTGGACTATGGTTACCCCATAACATTAGTAGCATTGTGCGTTGTGCTGTGGGAAAAGCAACATCACAGTATGGTGGAAATTCCACTGGAGGAAGAACTAGTTCCTTCCAAGCCAATCAGTACAGAATTTCATGAATTACGGCCAAATTTTCAAAAGGCCTCAGTACTCTGAGTAAGCTTGTTTTGTTTTGTTTTGTTTTTTTTCCAAGAAAGTTCAGCTTCTGTTTAGGCACTGAGTCTAGTTACACCCTGGGTTCAGATGTGAACCAGCATTTTAAAGGAGACTGGTTAGCCATGCTGTCATGGTGCTGAGCCCTAGGTAGAAAAATGTGCTGAAGGAACTCATTTTTTACTGAGATTCAATGTCAAACTGTATACATACACTGTATCTACATGGCTTCTTAGTTGGAGGTAGCTTTTAGCAACGCATCTTCAAATGCAGGTAGGATTTACACATGCCTGTCTTGATGCAACTATGCAGTCTTAACCGAATTGAAATGGTAATGTTTTCAAGAGTGCCTAGCATGTAACTAACAACACATTGTCGGGCTTCAATGAACATGAATATAGAGTGTAGTGTGACAGAAAACTCACAGAAAAAAGTTGTTAAGAAGTGTTGTTGGCACCCAAAGTATATAGACCAAAGGCCAGATGAGAAGGTCAGACTGGTTTAGGGAGGTAACTCAGGGGAGATGGTGACATGACATTACCAGGAGTAGAGGGAAAAAGGAGAAAACAGAAGGGAAAACAGAGCTGCACCCAGGCAGCTGCAATACACCCTGGGAATTCCTATGGGATCCCTATAAGATCAGCCATGGAAGCTCATCAGTTTGACACTCATAGCTACGATAAGCTCATTCACTTTAGATCGTGAGCCTGTACTTCTAGTGACCCAGTGCTTTCTGTGAGGAAGAGTAGGTAAACAGAAAGGTAGACAGTCAAGAGGAAAGTGTGAAGTCTTTTGCTAAAATCTTTTCCTCCCTGGTTAGGCAACAGTGTCATTTGGGAGGACTGCGTGGTTAGTGCTTCATGGTGGGAATCCCATAACCATTTAAGTTTTGGGTTACAGTACCACATTCCCTGTGATATTTTCTCTGAGAAAATATCATCTCTGAGTGGGTGAACTTGGATCTCTTACCTAAGTACAATAGTTGCATTGTGCAAAAGTAAAATGCAAAATAATTTTCTTGTGGGCTATTTTTAGGGTAGAAAGTGGAAAAGGTTCCAAGAAGAAAGAAAGTAGAGAAAATAATTGTCTCTCCCATATTAAAAATATCCATCCATCCATCCATCTCTCCTAATAGGTAAGACACAAAGGGTACATCGGCTAAAAGTATTTGCCACTGAACAAAAACATATGAGCTTGGTTATATAAAAGCCTAATTATTTTAATAAATGATGAATAGAAGTGAAAATAGTTTTGTAATTCCTGTAAGTCTCTCTGTCATCATATATTTTTAAATAAAACACAGATAGCTGGACAAGGACAAATAATAAAAAAAAAAAGCCAACACCAGCATCAACATCAATTTATCTGTGTCTGCTTTCTCTTACACTTTAACAACTTTCAGATTTTCATAGGTTTCTTCTTATCCAGTCATGGTATCATGTGTATTGAAAAATGAAGCAAATCTTAGTGGTGCTGTCAGTCAGTTTTTTACAGATTGCTCATTTTTCACTCACTTCTCACCTGCACATTTTGCTGGAGTAGACCAGTAGAGGTGACATAGCAGTGGGTGTCTGCTATAGGTTGTCTGAGTAGCAAGAACATGCAGATGATGCTTTCTGCAGACAGTTAGAAGTAGCCTCATGTTTGCAGGCCCTGGTCCTCATGGAGACTTCAACCACTGAAATAACTTCTGGAGGGACAACATATCAGGGCATAAACACTCTATGAGGTTCCTGATTGTATTGATAACTTTGTGACCCAAATGATAGAGGACCCAACAAGGAGACATGGTCTGCTGGATCTCGTACTTACAAGCAAGGAAGAGTTCAACGGGGATATGAAGATCAAAGACAGCCTTGGCTGCAGTGACCATGAGATGGTGGAGTTCAGGATCCTGAGAGGATGGTAAAAAGCAAGTCATAACCCCAGACTTCAGGAAAGCAGATTTTGACCTCTTCAGAAATCTGCTTGAAAGAGTTCCATGGGATAAGGTGCTAGGGGGAAGAGGGGCCTGAGAAAACTGGTTGGTATTCAAAGATTACCTCCTCCAAGGTGAGGAATTGTAGATCCCAGTGAACATGTTATCAAGCAAGGATGCTGGGAAGCTTGAATAGATGAATAAGAAGCTCTTGGCAAAACTCTGACATAAAAAGGGAATATACAGAAAGCAGGAGAAGCAGGGGCAGGCAACCTAGAATTAATATAGAAACACTGTCTAAGCATGCAAAGTTGCAGTGAGGAAAAACAAAGCACACCTGGAGTTGAATCTGGCCACGGATGTCAAAGAAAGCAAGAAGGACTTATATAAGCAGCAAAAGAGCAGGGAAAATGTGCGGCTGCTGTTGAATGGCACATGGGCCCTGGTGTCACAGAGCATGGAAAAGGATGAGGTCCTGAAAGATGACTGCTTCTGTCTTTACTAGCAAGATTACCCTGCAGGAATCCCAGCTGTCAGAGAGCATGGAAGATATACCCTTGTTGGAAGATGATCAGGTCAGGGAATACTTAAGCAAACTGAATGTACACCAGTCCATGAGCCTTGATGGGATCATGAGTGCTATGGGAGCTGGCTGATGTCATTATGAGACCAGTCTTGATACTCTTTGAATAACAATGATTGGCAAAGTGCCTGAGTACTCGAGGAAAGCATTGTTACTCCAGACAAATGAAAGACATGGAGGTGATTTGGAGTAGTCTATTCACAACACAGATGTCATGCTTCTATGATGGAATGACCGCCTTGGTAGATTAAGGGACAGCAATGGATGTTGTCTACCCGGACTTCAGGAAGGCTTTTGATGCTATGTCCAATCCTCATAGAAAAGCTGGTGAACTGGATGGATGAGGACACAGTGAGGTGTAGCAAAAACTGGCTGAATGGCTCAGTCTGAAGAATTATGGTCAGTGATACAAAGTCTAGTTGAAGGTGATAAGTTTGGTGTAACCCAGGAGTCAATACTGGGTCAATCGTGTTCAACACCTTCATTAAAGATCTTGTGATACAGAGTTGAACTCTCTGGAGGTTTGCTGCTGGCACAAAGCTGAGAGGAGTGGCTGATACACCAGAGGATTGGATTGCCATCCAGAAGGACCTCAGTAGGCTGGAGAAATGGTTTGACAGGAACCTTATGAAATTCAACAAGGAGAAGTGTAAAGTCTTGTACTTGGTGAGGAACAACATCAGGCACCAATACATGCTGGTGTCCACCCAGCTGGAAAGAAGCTTTGCAGAAAAGGAACTGGGTGTCCTCATGGACATTAAGTTGCCCATGAATCAGCAATGGGCCATGGTAACAAAGAAGGCTAATGGTATCCTGGGCTGCATTAGAAGGAGTATTATCAGCAGGTCAAGGTAGGTGATCCTTCCCCTTTTGTCAGTAATGGTGAGGCCACACCTAGAGTACTGTGTCCACTTATAGGCTCCCCAGTATATAATTCAGAGAATCATAGAATGGTAGGGGTTGGAAGGGACCTCTGGAGATCATCATGTCCAACCCCCCTGACAATGTATGAACATCTAGGGCAGGCCACACAGGAACAGATCCAGGTGGGTCTTGAAAGTCTCTAGAGAAGGAGATGCCACAACCTTTCTTGGCAGCCTGTTCTAGTGATCTGTCACTCTCATAGTAAAGAAGAATGTTGAGGTGGAACTTGCTGTGTTTCACCTTGCTGCCATTACCTCTCATCCTATCACAGGGCACCACTGAAAAGAGACTGGCCCCTTCTACTTGACACCCACCCTTCAGATATTTGTAAACATTAGTAATATCCCCTCTCAGTCTTCTCCAGGCTAAACTGTCCCATGGCTCTCAGCCTTTCCTCGTAAGAGAGATGTTCCAGTCCCTTTATCATGTTTGTAGCTCTCCATTGGATTCTAGTATTTGTGTATCCCTCTTGAACTGGGGAGCCCAGAACCAAATACAATACTCCAGATGTAGTCTCGCTAGGGCAGAGTAGAGGGAGAGGAGAACCTCCCTTGACCTGCTGGCCACACTCTTCTTTATGTACCCCAGGATACCATTGGCCTTCTTGGCCACAAGGTCACATGGCTGTTCTGTGGATAACTTATTGTCCACCAGGATGTCAAGGTCCCTCTCCGTGGGGCTGCTTTCCAGTGGGTTTACCCCTAACCTGTACTGGTACATGGTGGTGTTCCTCACCAGGTGTAGGGTAGGACTCTACACTTAACCTTATTGAACTTCATTAGGTTTGCCTTTGCCCAGCTCTCCAGTCTGTCGTGATCTCACTGGATGGCAGCACAGCCTTCCGGTGTATCACCCACACCTCCAGGAGCATAGCATAGACTGAATAAAATCCAGTGGAGGGCCACTAAAATAATTAAGGTACTAGAGCATCTCCTGTGAGGTGAGGCTGAGAGAGCTGGGACTGTTCAGCCTGGAGAAGAGAAGGCTCAGGGTGGATCTCATCAATGACTATAAATACCTGATGAGGGGAGTAAAGAAGATGGACCCAGGCTCTATTCAGTGGTGTCCAGTGACAATATCCAGAGGTAATGGGTACAAACTGAAATGCAGGATGCTTCATTTGAGCATCAGGAAAAAAACTTTCACTGTGAGGCTGAATGAGAACACTGGCACAGGTTGTCCAGGGAGGCTGTGGAGTCTCCATCCCTGGCGATATATTCAAAAACTGTCTGGACTAGTCCTGGGCAACCATCTCTAGGTGGCCCTGGCTGAGCAGGGAGATTGGACAACATGACCTCCAGAGGCCCCTTCCAGTCTTAACAGCTCTGTAACTCAAGTAATTGGTTCTTCCTTAATTACTGCAATGTAGAGTGGGTCATACCTGCATGGAAAACAGTCAAGTGTAGCAAAATAATGTAATTTGAATTTCTGGCACAATTTCTCATGCTGTAAAAATAGTTGTTGAGTTAAAGCATGAAGATTTTCTTAGCAGTGTTTTTTGGTCTCCTCAGATTTTGAGGTCTTGCCAGTCTAGCCTTCCCCCGCAGCTCCCACTGCAAATTTATCTCAAAGAAATGTTGAGTATTCATCATTAGCATAGCAAGTTTCCAAGTATTGTGACGTGAGTCATGTAAATTTATATGGTCACTGTCAAAACATTTAAAACAGGGGTTTATTTTCAGAAGTGAACCCTTGGAGAGGACAACATTTTTATGTAAACAAATGACAAAGCACTAAATAGTGGCTGCAGTTTTGGAAGAGGATGTAAGCCTGATGTCTGCAGAGGTGGCTTTTCAGCATCTCTCCTGGGTCCTCCATGACGTAGTGGTCTTTCAGGGCCAGCATAATTTCCCACTCCAGGTCATCCAGCACTTCATAGCTCTAATCCCACATAACTATGATCCTCAGCAGAACTATGCACTTTGTCTCAGAGGCCAGCTTCTACCACTGTTTGAAAATTTGCAGTTCTGAGATGCTTTCAGAGAGACCTTAATTTGGACCAGAACAGTCATTTGGTTCATGTATAGAAAAGCTTTTAGGGAAACAGCCATTCTCAGACTGATGAAGGACACTGGAATGGGAGGTCATAAACCAGCTGATTTCTGACTGTGGTTATCTAATTCCTGCTCTTAACCTTTTCCCAGCACTTTGCAAAATAAATAACTGTGGTCAGCATGGGAGGCAAGATTTTTACAAGACCTCTTTTTAGACTAAAAAAGTGAGACAATAATGAGTTCAGCTCTTTCTGTCTAATTTTTTTCTCCTCCCTCAGTATAAGAGCCTAAAAACAACCTTCTCTCTCACTGAAATGCTGTGCTTTTAATCATTAGCTGCCACCTGGTTAAAGCTTTGGGGATGCTAACTGAAACACCATTGACTGACCCAAGGGGGAACCTTCTTAACCATTTAAAGATGTGTTTGTTAGAGGAGTGTCCTCTCAATGGAAATGCTCTGGGGAGGAAGACTGACAGTAATCTTTCAGTGTTTTAACACTCTGTGGCAGATAATTTTTCAGATGCAACATAGTATTTTGACATTTCCTCTGAATTGTTCTTTCTGGAGAAGTAGATTCAGGCCTTTCAGTAACAGCTTGGTTTTTTTTTTTGCCCGGATTAATCACAAATACAAAAATAAAGCTTTGGGGGGGTTGGAAATAATTATATATCTCTATCTAAATGGACACCATTGGTTCTACTGCATTGAATGTACTGACAACAAACAAAAGCATCTGATTCAGAAGATAAACCGTTCACATCACTGCCAGGAGGACTAGCCATGCCCCATAGCTCTTTCTAGCTATGCTGCTCTTCAGGGAAAAGGGTGAAATTTGTTGTGTCAGCTGGTGGGAAAGACTGCCTTCAGATCTTTGATGAACAGAGGAACATCTTGATTAGTTGTTTTCATTTTTTCCCCTGGGCTTATTCAACACACCGTCTCAAATTAATGCTCATGATGCTCTTAAGGCAGAATGAAACCCTAGCACAAAAGCCTTTTATGGTCTGTGATGTCATGCCTAGAGAGAAGTTTGTTTATGTGGTTAAAAGTGGACTTGCCGGATTTTCCCATTGCTTTTTGTTTACCTGTGCCAGTACAGTCTGTTCTTGCAATGTTGGGTTCCCAAGAAATACCTTTGAAAAGGAAAACAAACTTTGTCATTTATATTTATAGATATCTTATCTTTCAATCTTTTAGTTATCATCTTAACCTTTTTGATGTGATATCATAATCCTCCTTGGTACTAATTCAATATTGCTCTGTGTTGGTCAGGCTGTGTCAGGGTGGTGGTGGCAGAACATCACAAACTTGGACTTTCACACACATGCATACACACACAAAGACACAGAGGTTTGTTTCACAGTGGGTTCTGCTCAATCTGTGCCTTACCTAGGCTGACTGAGACACTCCTCCTTGCCCTGAGTAACGGCTGATACAGCCCGAGCCTCCACATCCCACTCCTGCAGTGAGATGCCCGGTCCTCCTCTATGGGCAGCAATAATTGGGGTGAGGTGGTCCAGCATCCAGCTCGCAGGGCTACCAAGTGGCTAGACATGCAGGGAAGGGGGGCCATCTCCTCTGGTCATGGTACCCTAAGGTGCTATTTGGGGAATGTGTTTGGTCAAGATATTAAAAACCTAATTTACTTTTAAACCTCTTTTTCTTATGCTGCTGAGGTGGCTGTCGATAGTGAAACACATGCCATCTCAGTGAGACTGCTGACATTACATGGGCCACTGCTTCTGTTACAGCACTAATTAGTACACACTGTACTAATGCAAGTTAGTCCATGTGTGGCCCAGAGGCTCCAGGACTGCTGCTCTTCAAGAGGTACTAGTCCAGCTCCACCAGGCACAGAAATTCCACTGCTCTCCTTACTCAAGCTCACTGAGATCCTTTCCTAACCTCCCAGGGAAAAATCTCCTTTTGCTCTCAGGCTGTGCAAAAAGCCAAAAGTTTGCAGTCTGTCAAGTTTTCCTGTATCTCAGAGGAGCTCAGTTCAATTGTTACATTTAATGAAACATCCTATGATAATTTTATAATTTTGGCAACTTAACAAGAATTTTTTCAGTGAAAACAATCAATGACTCCCACTACAGATTGGCATAAATAATTTATTTTATACATACAAACAAAGATATTGTGTCTGTGGCTTCTGGGGTAAAATCCCACATAATTCTCATGTTAATTTCCCTGACAGTTCTAATTCCTGTGAAGTTTCATAAATAGATCAGCATTTGTACAACCTCATATCTTCACAGTGGGAACCTTGTTTCAAAGCTTTTGATTGCTTGTTTTGCTGCACATTATAGATACTGTATTATGTTTACTGAATATTTGCTACTTACTGGTTTGTCATTTTGGGTGCAATGACTCACAGTTGCTGCCTATGCTTCTTTGCATGTTCGCTGTGAAGAAGGAAACTTTGTGCTAAAGCACCTGGGTCTTTACTTTGGACCATTAGGTGGAAAAGATTTGCAAAGCCAATGTGTATGTATTAGTACGTGGAGAAAAAGAAGCAAAAGACAGCATGTATGTTCTAGACTCATGAAGTATGACCAGTCCAGAGAGAATGGAAGTCAACAAGAAGTCTTTCCATTGACTGTACTGGATTTTGGATCTAGTCTTGTGTATGTAAGTGGCGTCCAAAGGTCTGAGCTGTTCATAAATGGTCCGTGTCTGCTGTAGTTACCAGAAAATGCAGGCAATGGGCTGGAGTTCAAAGCTTCAGCTTTTTTACATCCAAGTCACACAGACAAAAAAAAAAGATGCCATTATTCAACCTGCTGGAGCCCTCCAGAGTGCTGAGTTTCCCTGTAATCCAACTGTAGCTATTCAAAAAGTAAGAAAAAAAATTGCTGGCTAGAAGCATATAGCGCAGGAACTGGTAAATCTCAGCAGAGGGGAAGTGTTGTTCTGAAAATGGTCCTAAACATAACTGGGCTGTAAACTGGGACTACAGGGATTTTTTGAGCCAGACCTCTGATATAAGTAAACCCAAAAATGCACTGAGTTTTGAGATGAAGATTGTTAAGTGTAGGAAGGGGAATCTTATGGGAGCATTCTGATCCTGGTGAAGTTGGCAGCTAGATTGTGTTTTAGGAAGGGATTACATGGCAGTGTCTGACATTTTGGGGACTAGGCTCGATGAATATATATACACTATGATAAATACACTGCAAAGAAGACTACAAAGTATGCAGATACTGAGGAAGCTGCAAAATACACAGGATAGATTTCTATGTACATTGCACTAGCAATTGAAATCTATGTAAGTGCAACATGATGTCATACTGCACCAAACAAGTAGCATGGGTCTCAAATTAAGAATTAAGTCTCATGTTGATTTTATGTATAATATTGAAAAGATTATTATTTTAACTTGAATTTCCCATCTTTCCATAAAAAAAAAAAAAAAAAAAAAAAGAGAGACAGAAGACTTGAAGAATTCTGCTCACTGGAACAAACTAGACTATTGGCAAAATATTTGCAGGGAAATTTTACATGCACAGCTGGAAAAGGTCTGCAGAAATCATTGCATAAAGAATAATCAAAATAATTAAGATTTTGTTTATCTTTCATTGTTAATCTTTTATTGAGAAATGGTTGTCTAGAGGACAGCTGTTTGCTGTACTTGAAATTAGTTTTCCATGAATAGTCCTGAAGAGGATCCATTTGCAGCTCCAGGTGAGCATAAGCAATGTCGCAGTTAAGTAGAATGAAAACTGCATTCGGCATCTATGACCTCTTATTCATGTTAGCTAAGAAATAAAAATCACTTGTGGCAAAGCTTCAGATATTTCCAAGAGGTCGTGTGTGTATAATGAACAGGAGTGTGAAGACGGGAAACTTGTTGCTCCTTGCTTATAAGCGCTCTGAAAATGATTAACAATTACCTTCTTCAAAGGGAGTCCTATAATCTGACCTGGTTTATCAATCTCAGCTTCAAGAACACAAAAATAATTACCACCTTCCTGTACCTTTCCAAATATGACAGAAGAATTTTAAGCTCAGGATGTTACCAGTGTGTCCGTTGCTGCTGAGGTGTGCTAGACACTGTGTATCAACAGTTGGACAAACCACAGAGGGCAACATCTGTTCGGCAATTATTCATCGGTCAGGGAAGTCATGGAGCATTCTCCAAAAGTGTAGCTGACTATCATCATCATTGTTTGATTAAATCCGGAAAAATAAATTTGCAGATAAATTAAATTATAAGTTTTTGCATTTGTAGTGTCTACTTTTCATGTCTAGCAAGCACACAGATTTCAAGAAAACCCAATAAAACAGCATCAGAATGAAAAACTTTGACTTCAGATTTAAAAGAATGCCATAAGAAAAGTAACACTGAAGGAGAATATGCCTTACAGTCACAGAAAATCTATTCATCCCTTCTTCCATCAGTGGTAACAACAGCAGACAAACAATGCTTTACTTACTAGTTAACGAAAAGGTGACTCACGCAGGCCCTGTGGGTGAGTAAAATTCTTCAAGACTGCCTTTCATATTTGACCAGTATAATTATCATGTTTCAGACCTTTTATGGATGATTTGGAATATATGTGAGCATAAAATGAATGTGGGGGTGAGAAACAGCTTTTTTCTCACATCTAAACCCTAATCACATGAATCTCAAATGAGCCACAGTCCAAAACAAGCTCAGCTGCAGTGGGCTGAGCCTTAGGAGTTCTTTCTAGAGTGCAGAAAGAGCAGGAAACAGGAGCTTGTGCCCTTTTCAGAGTCAGTTTAGGACACCATAGGTCCTGGGAGAACGGAAGCGGAGCAGCTGCTGTCTTCCCCCAGCCAGAAAGGCTAGGCTCATGATCAGGTTGGGCCCATGTACTCCAGCCCAGCAAGCACAATTGTACAATCCAGGTAGATGAAGCCTGTACAAATTCGTGTCCAGGAAAACTGGGCTACTTTGAGTCTTCGTGCATGAGAGGCATAGTTTTCAATGGTGTGGAGTTAAACTCAGTCTTGTGTTCTCAGCCTTGGACCTTGACTTCCAGTCAAGGCAGTTCCCTGGGGTCAGGATTTTCTTCCCATGTGTCATACAAAGAGTTAGAAGAGCTTTATTGGACACTGTCTACCTGGACCACTATGTGCAACCTTAGAGTCAAAATGAGACAAATCAACAGTGTAGAAGTCAGACAGGTGGCATTTCTCATTCTGCAGCCCAACACAGTCTTCTATCAGATACATACTGCAATCCTTCCGCAGAATCTGTTTACCTTCTCTCTCAGAAGAGCTTCTTTATTGTTGGAAGGTGACTCCCTCTGAACAGAATCATCAGATTAGAATTTCCAGTCTTCTTTAGTACAGCTATAGTGAAATTTTGCTACATAGGCCAGGATATCGGTTTTGGTGTTGTTCCTCTCCTATCAATTATGCAGTCAACTACAAAAATAGATTTGCTCATTATGTGTTTGTCCCTTTCTGAATAATTATTTAGACCTTGTGATATGGTGACCAGGCAGAAAGACCCTCTTCTCAGTGTGCAGCAGAGTGAGTGTGTGGGCTTTGTTTTCAGGTGTAACATGGCTTCAGCACTATCCTGATTTCTAAGTGGTGGTACCTCCTTTGTCACTGTCTAGGACAGATATCAAACCCATAGAGACAAAGTAGCCTTGTGACATGGATGCTCAGGATGTAGCCTTGTGTTTGTGATGTGGTTAGGCAGATGGTACAGCTAGGCTTGGCATACATTAGTATTCCTGGAAGAAAAAAATCAGGCTCACTGCATCCTCACTGTGGTTTTCCTGGTCCTGTACCCTGTGTGTGTTGCCACTGGATCTCCAGAAAGAGTCTGCTTCATAACAAGACTGTACTCTTTTTACTTTGTTCATCTCTTGGTACACCTCCTGAATTGATTCTATTCCCTATCACAGATTTTCTTGAGGCTATTTGTCCTCTCTTTCTCCCCTTGCTCCAGATGTTTCCTTTTTCTTTGTGGAGCCAATATGAATTTCTCCACAGCTTTATGTACAGGAAGAAGTTTCTAATTTATTACTAATTGTGGTAAAAGACAGAACAGAAGGAAGGCAAGGAGGTCTGTACGATTAGCTTCAACTATGCCGAAAACCCTGGGGAGGCTTTTCTCTTACTATGCCCAGGCATTCAATTTTCCATATTTTTGCAATTGGAATTGTCTAAAATTATAGTGACACTTTGAAATGAAGGGCATTTGGCTCATAAATCTACATCTAAGTCAATTTAGACTATAACTTTCTTGTAAAAATCTGTCCTGTTTGTCAGATTTTGAATTTCCTATTCTAGACATATCACTTCCATAACCCTTTAGTTACAGAAGCATAATCCAAAGTGTATATTTTTTAAAACTAATTGAATTTATTTTTGGAAGTTTTCAATACATCAACAAGAAAGAGGCAATTAGTCAGTAGAACCAAAACTTTATATGCATGGCAGCATTTTCAGTAATTTCTTCCTGCTATACATTAATGTTCTGGTCAATTCACATTTTCACTGTTGGGGTTTTCCCAGCTACATTTCTTAATTTCTGAAACCATGTAGTTTAATATACATTGGAAATGGAAGTAATTATAATATATTGTCCTTGTGACATTTTTTTATGTTGGAATGAGTTGGAGCCCTTAACGGGATCGTGCAGTTAATCCCTTTTTCCAAGCAGGACACTGCTAGAAGTTACTTGACAGCATCTGGAGTGGATTGCCTGAAGGAAATGTAGGCAATCTTTGGATGTCTGGCTTTTGTCAGTGCCACTGTACATGTTTAATGATGATTTGATGCAAGCAAAGTCCTGCTCTCCTGCTCAGCCTTGTGATGTCAAGGTCTGAAAGCAAATTTCTTAATGCTACTGTGAGACCAGACTGTTTAATCTGTTGTGTAGGCAATTTAAGGATTTCCATTGCCCTTTTCTCCTGCCAGCAACTGGAACAACGTAGTCAGGACCACATAGTCATAAGAACCTGAGAATGTGTGTACCAAACACAGCATTTTTAAGGTTAGCATGTCTCTATTTTGGCTCCAGGCTTTTTTGTATATGCCAGAACACTAATGTATGCAGAGCAAGTGCTTACTCAATAGTTTCCTGCACCTCCTTTTTTGCCACCTAAAACTGAAGAAATAAATAGGCCTGCTATTCTTGGCAAATCTGGGTCATATCAAACACAATCTTATGGGTGCTTTTAGTTTGCAAGAGTCAAGACAAAGCATAGTGAAAGCTTCTGGGGTTTTTTTTACTTCCAATTTTTAACATAAGCCTCAAAGTAAGCTACTAAGTAAGGACCCTGAGGCTTAGTTTTGTATATTCAAAATTCTGCATTGGTCAGTACATTAATGCTTTTTAAAAATTGGTTAATTCTGCTGACAGCTGAAGACTTCTGTGGGGCTACTCTGGAGTTTGTTAAACTGGTTTATAGGACTTTATCAGAGGTTCCTCCTTAGGTTGCAACAAGGCTGCCTCTCTGCAGGGAGTGAGCCAGAGTTCAGCTCTCAGCCTGGGCTCCACTCCTTTATTTTCTGCACTGTATTTTTTGGCAGTCCAGACTGCTGCAGAAGTCCTTCAGCTCTACAGTTAGGGTAAATATTTTTGAGAGATTGCTGCCCTAGGTGCAACTAAGCAATGCAGTGGTGTCGTTGTGAGCAGAAAGGTCCAGCAATCACTCCTTCTCCATCCTGATACCTCTCATCTTTAGACTGGCCACCAGCAATAGTCTGTTAGCTCTTTTAGGGGAATGTATAGCTGGGGAAGTCACATAAATTGGAAGAAGGGATCCATTGACTAAGCCTTTTTTTTTTTTAACAGAAATTTAAGCCATATAGAATGATTATTCAGGATAGCTGGTGAGATAATGAAAAACATTGTATTTCCTACTTTATGATTTCAGCTTGGCTTCACATTAGCGCACTACAGTATTTTAGCACCTGACCAAAAATATCATGCCAAATATCCTGGATCCTAATTTGGAATGCTTCTGCTTGTTCTCTCCAATTGCATTAAGAAGCGGTTGTATCATCCATTTATTCCAGATGTCAGCTCTAAAGTACAAGCCATCACCATCCTCCTACCATGTGTTTATGAGAATTATCTTCATACATTTTCTCAAGTTGTTCTTCTCATGAGAGGAACTTCCTCATATATACTAATAAATTCATTAACTACATGTATTCTAGCACATGCCTTTTCTGTAGTACCTGAAGACTCAGTGCTATTTGGTGATATGCTGAGAATTGCTAAGTAATTCTAAGTAATGTCCATCTGTGTTGGTATAACTATTTCCTCTTCTACACAAAGTGGCCCAATTTTTGGTTCTGGACCATGACTGACACACAAAAGCATCACTGCAAAGCAAATAATCAGTAAAGATCAATAGTGACAATTATGCCTATTCTGTGAGCCCAAGACAGTTCACTAGTGCCAGAGGACAAGGTGTGTAACCCCTCTGCATCCCCATTCGGGACAGGAAAGTAATCATGTCTCTGGGAAGTGGAGATGAATGTAGCATCTGGATTTATCATGGGTTTAAAACAGGCTTAAGCAGGCTGTGGCATATAGGGCACAGGTTCTTTGAGAAAGTAGAGATAGAGGTGATGTGTAAATCCAGCAGATGAGATGTATCTCTGTTCAATGGAAACAGGAATCAGACAGACACCTTGAGATGTTAGAGGAGTTTGTAGAATTGGATAGGCATCTTTTCAATTAAACTTCTAGTCCTGTGTCTTAAGAAAGTTGTCATGTTCTCTCTCTCTCCACACAGAAATATGCAGACACACACATAAGCACACTATATTTTTTATACAAATCTGTATGTGCATATACACACTGAAATGTTCTTTCATTTTATGACTAACAACAAATAATTAATAAAAATTTTGAGCTGCTGAGCTAAGGAATACTTGTAAAAGTGCTATTATTAAATTTGTCGCAGGATGTGGTTTTCAAAAGGCAGTAAAGGATAAGATTTGACTGTCATGAGTTAAAGTTCTCTGTTGAATGGTACTTTATATTCTCTTTTTATAAAGTAAACCAGTGACTCTGAGTTTCTGAGCTAATGCTCACCTCAAAAACAACACAAATTTACATAAGCTGCCATGTTATCACTACATAACACTGCTGTTTTGCATAACTATGTAGGCTGAAACCCAGAAACAGCTCAGAGTATTATTGCTCAGATCACCTCCTACAAGGTAAAGAACATTACCCAGTAACTAACATATGTTCATGTCCCATAATTTATTGAACTATTTCCTCAGACTTCTCCAGATCATTTAACTTGCTTAAAAAGATAAAGCAGCTTAAAAAAAGAAAACAAAAGGTCCCCCAGTTGGAAATTAAAACCAGGTAATCCCTGGTGACACTGCTGACTGTGAAGGTAACTATTAAAATACTCTAAAGATGTGCAGTCTGTCACAATTTAAGTCTTCAAATAAAAGCTGTGTGCCCTTTGGAAACATATGAACTGTTTCTGAGAATTACCTGATGATGATCCATGAGCAGAATAGATAGGCAAATTGGAAAACTGTAAGGTGCATCTAATGGCACATTATCTGGACTTGCAATCACCCATATGATCTAGGGATTGGGCACAGAGAGAATATGTGACATACAGTTAGTTAATATCTATTGTATCCCACATGATATGTCCTGATATGGAAGGATAATGGACGTGAGAGCACCATGTGAGAGGGAAAATGATCTAAGACACTCTATCAGAGAAAGAGATGGCTCATCATACCTTCTGCAAGGCTGGTAGGTTAACCTCTTTTCTGCATGTGAATCTGGAGGGTTGCACCATGGCCTCAGAGTCCTGGCGGTCCTTCTGAAATTTATGAAGTTCCTTCACAGAATCCTGAAGTCCTGGGATTATGTCCAAAGCCTTAAATTGCATATAGGAAGCTGCTTTTTCCAAATGGTAATCTCTATAAGCAACAAGGGGAGACATTCTTCTCCAGTGACCTATTCTTTACATTTCAGACTACTGCTTTCAGCCCTTTCTCTCCTCTACAGAAGAGTTTGGGTGTTACTGGATGAAAATTAGCTTTTGGGAATACTTCTTTTGGCATTTAGTTTCACTACTAAGCAACTAGTCTCAGAGGGTAGAGTTTTCCACTCCCATTAACTCTGCTAGTCTCTCCAGCTGTCAATGGCTTGCATTGTTAAGAGGAATTGTTTGGTCCTGTATTGTTCAAACAATGCTTGTATTGTTAAGAGCAATATTGTTCAGAGCAAGCAAATATTGCATTGACCTCAGAGGAAGTCTGGAAAAAACACTATTGAATAAAACTGCGTTTTTACATGTGTCCAGTGTTTCTGTCCTGTTCCAAGTTTGGTTTACCATGATGAGTCATTGTGGTGATGTAAGGAAGAGGAGGAACCAAAACACATGCCTCTTGCTACAGAAGTTTTTCTGTTAACGTCCTCATTTGGACATTCACTGGATACATGCAGGCTCTCTCTCTCACCCTTGTCTGTAGGGAGCAGTTTGGCAGCCTCAGTCTTTGGCTACCACACAGCCTCCCCCAGTCAGATGTATGGCATCTGTGACTCGCCCACTTGTCTGCCAGCATACCTGCACACAGAAGAAAGGCCTGAAAAAGATAGATTCCCTTGGGTTTCCCTAGGAATGTGGTTGTGGAAGATTAATACGGGAACCTGTGTCTTCAACTGAAGTGGTGAGAAGAGGGAAGGCAATGTTTTGGTTGTTGTTCAGGACCCAAGAGATCTAGCACTAATTCAGTTCCAGTGTTGCTTCCTGAGTAACTCCAAGTAAGTCACATAGTATCTCCAGGCTTTGGCTCTCCATCTGTATGTTGAGTCAACACTTCTTTCTTAAGCCTTGTCAAGACCTGGTGCCTGAAATAGTGGGTCTTGATGTAAGACAGAAGTGAACTCATGTAGTCATAGAGGTCTGCAAGTTAAGTCCAAGGAAAATGTGATTTGAATTTGTTTTAATCAGCTACAAAATGCTTTATTCAGCATGCTATATAAGCACAATGACATTCAGATGAAAAATGGGCCAATTTAAAATATGCTAAACCTAACAATATCTGAGCAAGTCACAGAACATGACTTTTTGAAGATCAAATAGCAATGAATAGGATAACCATTGCAGTTTTAAAACTACCACATAGCACCTCCAAAAAGTAACCAAATTTTATTTGCTGATGGACAGCCAGTCAAATTTGTACATAAACATCCTCTTCCACAAGCTCCTTCAAAATGTTAAACTCTTAACACTCCCAACTGGTTGAGCTGACCAGTGCAAAGGAATATAACCATCCATTGGCTGACTTCAACAGATCAGTAGATTTCATTATGAGGTTAATATTAGCATGTACTGTTGCTGTAGTCAATATACAGATTATGGCAGGATCACTGGTCAGGATAGGAGTAGCCACACTGACTCAGATCAAGGGTCTGCGTAACCCGGTAACTTTTTACAACAGATGCAAGAGGAAGTTTAGAGGGCAAAACCATATGAGATATTTCCCCTGAGTACTCTTCTGGCCTCCAACTATTTCAGCTCAGGGAATTTCCTGAGACAAATATCATACTGAAACATAGCATTTTGAAGACTTTTTTTCTGAAATAAGGTTGCCAACAAAAAACAAGGCACATACAGTGTGGATCCAGCAGTTCAGGGATTGTTGGAGGTGAGGGCCTAAAGTACATCTGCTCAACAGTCTTGTCTATGCTGTTCCATATCGTCTACCTGACTTCCAAAGTCTCCACACTCTATTGCTTTGTAAATCTGGGTGTGTTTTTTGCTCTCAGTTCACACTGTCATTAACAATGACAGTAGTTTGAGTAAATGTCTATGCACTAGAAATAACTGTAAGATTACCAATTATAAATGCCTGACCAACAGCAACACCTCAAGGAGAAAACATCAGAATACCATAAAGAACAATAAAAAAAGAACCACTTCTGACTCTGAGATCATTTTGTAGCCCAAAAGTATCTGTTTAAGAATTTGCTGCTCTTGAATTTGTTTAATCCCTTTTTAAGCTTGCTGAAAATGTCTGTCTCCACAAATTCCTGTGGCAATAAGTTCCAAAAGTTCACTACCCTTTTTTTAACAAATACACTTAATTTTACCTGTTTCATACTAACTTCTTACTAATTCAGTAAGTGTCTACTGTTACAGTCTTGTGGATTATGCTGAAAACCAGTTTTGTGTTCTTTTTAGCCATGACTATTATGACTTTGTAAACCTCATGAATATTCCATTCAACTTTCTTCTCTCCAAATTAAATAACCCTGGGTATTTAGTTTCTTACTGTATGGCAGCTGTTTCATCCTCTCAGCCATTTTAAGTTCCTTTCTCTGCACTTTTTCTAAAGTGCCTTTTAGACATAAAGAGCAGGGTTACAGATATCATACCAAAGGCAGTTGCAACAAAGGTTTCAACAGTGGCAAAATGATGCCCACCATGTTGTTCTCCATACCCTTTTTGGTGAAACAGAGCACTCTTTAGGGTGATGCTGCTGCACATTTTGCCTACGATTTCAGAGAGCTGAGAAGACTCCAAAAGCTTGAGTTACACTTTGAGTTGCTGAACTCAGACCTAACAGCTGCATCTGTAGACATGATATACATCATTTATACTTCTATGTGTCACCTTCTGCTTTTCTCCACTGAAATTCACTTGCCAATTTTACCCACTCAGCATTTGATTACCTGAAAGACCTTGGTATTATTGCCAGGCCTTGGAAGTTTCACTAAATGTTCCTCTCATCAGGTCACTGATCAAGATGTCAATTAAAACCAGCCTCAGAGGCAACTGCCAAGGGACTCTACTAGTGAAACTCTGCTTTCTGTCCTCTAGCCAATTTTCATTCCACAAAAGGACCTTTACTCCCTTCCTATGGTGACTTAATGTAATTGTCAGGGTCTGAGGTCACAAATAAGACTTAATTGACCTGACCAGCTTCTCCTGGGGCCACACCTACACCTCTGATAGTGAACCTAGGGTCTCTCCATTTCAGCCTTGGCCTTGAGCCTGAGCTATGATGTAGGTAATGCTTTTCTTGGCCTTTTGTCCTTCTGCCCTGACTTACTGGCTGAGGTTTTATTATGTTGCTGGCATAGCCTTATCTCTAACCCTGTCTCATGGTTGGATCTGTGCTGTAGGTTATCTCCTGCTCTGTCTCCTGTTCTTCCTGGCAGGACTTCCTGGACCTGACTCAGCACCTGACTTCACCCTAGCTGGTGATCACTGGGCAGCTGATGAGACCTGTTAGGGTCACTACTCTGTCCATTGTCAGATGTTGTGCTACAGTGCCCACAGGTGAGGGCACTGCATGTGCTGGTGTCACACTTGACTTCTGTCTTGCCCCCTTATGGAGCAGCCCTGCTCCATAAATTAATATAATAAATAATTAATAGTAATAATGTCAGTAATAAATTTAGTTTGGAGCCTTGAAAAGGCTTGTAAAAAATTTGCATATATTATATCCGTGGACAGCAAGTTACTGAGGCTGGATTATCCCTTTGCAGAAGTCCCACTGACTCTTTTGTGATGGACTTGATTTAGCCATGTGTTATGTGGTCTTGTTGTCTGTTATAGACTCTACCTTCTCATCAGGGCTGGAAATCTGTCTCTTCAGTCTATGGTGCCCAGGTTTTCCTACAGAGCCCCTTCTGTGGATGTGAGTTACATCATCAGCTCTCTGGCATCATGGCTGCTTGCATGACAGGTTACATACTTTGGCCAGCAGGTCTTAAGTTTCACATTTGAGTTACTCAGAGCACTCGGGTGAATACCAATGAGTCCTATGTATTTTTTACTCTCTTTTTGATCATCCTTTCCTTTACATCCATTTTTTAATTGGATGGCTCTTTCTTTTTTTTTTTCCTTTCTGAATTGCAGCATTGAGATTACTTGAGTATCCTGGTGTTTTTGAATAGCTTCCAGGCTGCTTGTAGACATTTTGTTTTCTGGATTGCATTTTTGGGAGAGTGGGTGGTTTTTTTTGTGTGTGTGGTTTGGTGTTTGTTTTTTTTTTCTGAAATATCTGATTTTAGAGAGTCTGTTGATTTACTCTGCTACCTTCTATTACATCTTTGAAATCAATTGTGTTGTGAATATTGTTGCAGAACAGCTTTCTCATTAATATATTTTGAACAAGACCGTGTGAATACTTCAGGTCAACTCTGGAATAGTATCATGTTTTGTGAGTCCTGCATCTGGAGGGCTGAGAAATCAGTCCTTCACTGGACAGATGAAAGCTCTCATTATTACTAAATCTTTAAAATTCACAGCTTCCCTAGTGTCATTGAACTTTTTCATATTGTTATCATCACTTCAAAATGGGCTCAGCAGACCACTTCTAGTATTATGCTTTTGCTTTAAGAATATGGGATTTCTACTCATAGAAATTTCACTGTGTTTCTTTTTCCTTCTGATACTTGAACTGCTGTATTTCATGTACAGCACTACTTCTCACCTATGCATCCTGTCCCTGTGAAGTTGATATCCTGCAAACAGTGCTCCGCACTGATCGATGTCCTTCCAAGAGACCTCTGATGAGCTGCTGCATGAGGGCAACCACTCAGTGCCCACCCAGCATTTCCTCTGTCCTAATTTTTAGGTATCTATCACTGGAGTGGAACCACTTCCAGGCTTTGTTTTTGCTCTATTGTTCATATCACAAGCTATTTTTTTTTTCTTTCTTGCCTATGTTATTATTTTTTTCTCCTGACTTTTTAAGGATGTCAGACGTGCCTAAATGAGCCTGTCATCATTGCTCTGAGTCCAGAGAATAACTTCACCCTAATGTGAACATGTTGTTGGCAGTGTTTCAATTACCTTCTAGATATTTAAGTTTATGAGTCTGAGACATACTCAGTGGGCCAGAAGAGATGATACAGAGCTGGGAGGCAACCATGATCTTCAAGACCTGTTGCTGAAAGCTGTGTAGAGTATCCTAGAGCACTTCAAAGGGCATCAGATGATTATGTGTGGAAAGCTGATCAAGCTGCTGGTGCTAGCAGACTGTTCAGTGCTAATCAAGGAAATAAAATGTATGTGATCTTCCCTGCTACAGCCCACTACATTTATCTGAATCTATAACTGAACACAAGAAATATGATAAAAATAAGTCCTTTTTTTATTTTTATAGATATAGTCTTAGTATGAGACTTTCTAGGGCTGAGTATAAAACAAGAAAGTCTGGTGGGGTGATTAGAAGAGACTGGAGAAGCTGAATACAGACTTTAGGGAAAAAAAAGTAATCAAAACAGAATGGGAACTGAAGCATTTTTTAAAATGTTTTGCTTTTGGAATACTTTTTATTATTTTCCTATTGGCTGTTTACATTGCCAAAATTACTACTATCCACTACAATATTACTTCACACAGATGAACAAAATTCTACAAAGACAGTACTACATTGATATTTGGTTAGGGTAAACCTTACTCTGAACTTTTGGCTTATGGACATGTAAGTTACTGTGCTTTTTCTAGGAACTGAATTGTCAATAGGCTTTGTCCTTAGACACTTCTTTGTTATTGGCTTAGATCACAATAGAAATAAAATATCTTAGAGGGAAGATATGTTGTATGTTTTTCTTCTCAGTTGCGGTCAGCTTGTGATATTTGGTAGCACTGAGCTTTTCTCTCCTTTTTTCCCAACCCTCTAAATTATCATTGACATTTCAGTCAAATAATTGAAATTAACACACGTTTAGACTTATATTCAGATTTGCTGTATATTCTGATTAGCCACTGCTCTCAAGGAAGGATTTTTTTTTTTTTTTAATAATTACTTAGTCCCTAGAAGAAATCCTTTACACAGATGGTATCTGTAGCTTACACAGGTAGTATTGAAACTTGGGAGCTGGGAAAAAGACTTTATGGCATACATAGTAACAGTTGTTAGAGGCGAGTGTGTAAGAGGTAGCTATTGTACATCATTAATCAAATTAATAACCTTGTAAAGACTCAGTTGAGACTCATTCTACAGGGTGTCTACTCCAATAAAAGTTCTATGTAAAAGAGTGTACATGGCATCTCAGTCATGCAAGATGCTTACCTAACCTAAAAAATGCCTATGGCCTAATGAATCCCCTTATTTGAAACCTCTGTATTTGGTGTCCGTATGTTATGGGGGTTCAGAATCACAGAATATATTTAAAGCCAAGAATAAAAGCTTTCATGGTTGAAGTGGTCTGGATATTCTGGACCACCTACTAGCTCAAAGGCATTTTTGGAAAACAACGTGTTTAGATATGTCTCTTTCTTCCCTTTGGATATCAATGACATGCACTGACACAGACCTACTGTCCTTGGAAAAGTATAAAAATTCTTCCCTAAAAAGATTCCAGGGGTAATTTTTATTGTCTCCATAAGCTCAACATCCTGGCACTATGGTTATTTCTTACTGGTTTGATGTGAGCATTATAACTGGAAAAAAATCTCATACTAACTGGCTAGTGCTAAAGCCATCAAAAGCCAAGAAATAAGAAACAACATATCTGAAGAGTGACATCTTCTTCACTTGTCAAGGAGTGCAAATGTAGCAGTTGGCAGATTGTTCTATTTACAAAGAGACAGAATAACAGTGGAAGATTAATTCTTGAGGCCATCATCCTTTAATCCACAGCAGAAGCTGAATAATATTGTCCTTTTTAAAGCTAGTTATAGCTATCTAGTAGTAACTAGGCATTGCTAGCTATTACTAGGTCTATTACTAGGGATGGCATAAAGTAAGGAAGGAAGCTGAATTCTTGCATCCTATCATTTGTTCTAGGGTACTTAGGAACTCACTCCATTGTAAAAAGACTTTAAAATATGCAGTCTGCACTGGGTGACCTTAGGATTTCTATATGTAAGACACGGTGGATGAACAGAAATCGTCACAAAGAAATATCCTTATTACTGTCTGCTCTCTTCTGCACTGCATACATTTTCCACTGTCTTTCCATTTTATTTTTTCTTTAGGTTATTCTTTTCCAGACTTCCTCATTGTTCTCATCTGGACTCTCCCTAACTCATCCACAGGTTTCTCTAACTGCAGAACCTTAAACTGGACAAAATACTTCATCTAAACTCTTGTCATCCTAAGCCTAAACCTCTCCTGGAGCAACTTGAGACTATTTCCTCTTGTACTATCACTTCTTACTTGGGGGAAGAGACCAACCTCTACTTTGTTACAACCTCCCTTCAAGTGGTTGTAGACCATGAGAAGGCCTCCCCTGAGCCTCCTTTTTTCCAGGCTAAACAACCCTAGTTCCCTAAGATGCTCCTCAGAAGACTTGTTCTCTAGCCCCTTCACCAGCTTCATTGACCTTTTTTGTACACACTCCATCACCTCAATGTCTTTCTGATCAACAAGTCAGAGATGGCTTCCAAAGACTAAATCTCTCCAAGATGAAACATGAGCTTCTATGTAAATGGTTAATGGCCCCTGAAACTTTGGATATGAATGAGACTATTTCAGTATACATTGAACTTAAGTGTAACTTCCTTGATAAAGTTACACTTTGTACATTTTTTGATAGCAGAAATGATCATCACTCCTGGGGACTAAAGGGGTTGAGAATAGACTATAATCAGTCAAGTCCAGATATGGTTTTGTTTTGGTGATAAGCTGTGCTCCAGTGCAGCTTTTGGAATGAACTGTAAAATATCTATCAAAAACCTGTTAGTGCATGGGGCCATGGCCCACATAGCTCCTGTGCACAGACCTGAGACACAAAAAGAGAAAGGTTGTCTTCTCAGAAAGACACATCAGGGACATTGGAGGTTTATGTGATTGTATGTAACCTACCAGTCAACTCTTTTACGCTGTTAGAAGCAAATAGGCAGGAAAAGAGCATCAGTAAAAGTCAAGGCACAGGTTTTCAGTCTAACTACAGCAAGACTTCTGTTGTAGAATTGCTAACATTATTCAGACTGTGCTGTCCTTTTCAGTTGTGAGTGACTTGTGATGATTAAGCAAGTAATATGTATTATCACATGTCCACATGATGTTTCCAGGGAATTTAAACTGTTTTCCTGTAATCAGAGCTGTTTGTAGGGAAAAAATTGTAGAAGCAAAGTGTCTAGCACAGCTATGGGAAATGAAACAAAGTTCCTTGAACAAGAAATGAAGTACCTGGTCCTCAGATCATAACAAGGG
>JANHFX010019668.1:141517-180638 GCA_027560015.1 Chloroceryle amazona
TAGAGAGTATAGAATACACAGTTTTGCTTCTAACCACATAACGATAACTGGTCCAGGCCCCTCTAACTATGACAAGTACTCAGGGCCTCTTTTACCTTGCTTAGCATGAGTAGCTCCTTCTCCCTGATCCCTGCAAGTACCAGAAAAGTTTGGGAAGCAGCAAGCACTTTGTGAACGAGTAAGAAAAGACTTCAGATGGACATATATTCCTGGAACTGAGTAAAAAGTGCTGAAAAAATTGGCTGCTGTAGTTGCAGCCTTGCTGGATGCACTGTGATTGCAAGTCTCCTGTGTATTGTCTGTGAAAAACTGTGATGAATGGAAAAAGCAAACATTACAGTCATATTCAAGAATGGCAAATAAAGAGCATCTGGAATGCTGACAGCTGTTGGCTCACCTCAGTCCCTGTGAAGATCACGGTGCATGGTCTTCTCTTGGAAGCCACTTTTAAACTCAAACAGGACAAGAAGGTAATCAGAAACAGTCATCCTGATTGTCTTCTGTAGTGAAATGACTGGTTATGAGAATGAGAGGAGGGAGGTGGATATGCCTTTAGTAAGCTTTCTTACTCTGGAGCTCTCATCTAGAAGCCAAGAATGTATGGGCTGTGTGATCAGACAGTTGGGTGAGTTGAAATTTGGCTGGGCTGCAAGGCCCAAAGTGTAGCACTCAATGGCTCTGTGCCCAGCTGGCAGCCAATAACAAAGAAAGTACTCCAGGGCTGATAATGGAGCTGATGTTCTTCAGCATTTTTATCAGTGACCTGTATAATAAAGTAAAAAGTACTTTCCAGCAAATTGCTGGAAAGTTAGGAAGGAACTGAAGGCACAGTAATGGACATAGTTCCTATCCAGATCAACCTTATGAAATTTGAGGATTGTGCCAGAATTATTTCATCAAAACAAGTACATATCTGCACCTGGGAGGCTGGGAACAGGCTAGGTGAGTAGCAGTCTTGCTACAGGGGATTTTGGGAATAAAGTGGAGGGCAAATATAGTTACAGGCTCATGCAGGTGGGAAGGGTCTCTGGTGGTTGTCTTATTGAACCTTCTGCCATTAGATCAGGTTGCTCAAGGACTTGTCTAGTTGTGTTTTTACTATCTCCACAGATGGAGATTCCACAGCTTCAACCTGTTATTGTGATTATCTACCCTCCTGCTGGAAATATTTCCTTACATTGAATTTGAGTTTTGGTGTTCCAACTGTTATTTGTTGAATGTTGTCCTTTCTGCACCTTTGAGAAGAGTGGCTGTGTCCCTTTCCACACTCTCCCAATACGTTGATATAGGCAGCAATAATATTTTCCACAGTCTTCTTTCTCCATCCTGACTAAACCCAACTCCTTCAGTCTCTCCTTAAACATCCTGCCTTTCAGCCCCCTCACTATCTTGGTGACTGTAATACTGGAGTGAGCTCTAAGGCAAATATCTTTCTTGTGCTGGAGGGAGCCTAAAACTTGACACAGAACATGTGGTTTCACAAGAGCTGGAAGAAGGGAAGAGTCACTTCCCTTGACTGTTGGCTAAACTCTTCTTAAATACAGCCCAGAAACTGGTTGACTGCACGTGCACACTGCTGACTTATGTTTAGCTTCTTTTCCACAAGGACACCAGTGGCTTTTCTGCAAAGCTGCTTGAATATGAGCCAAAAGTGCTGTTGTGATGAACATGGAAATGTGCAGAATGGGCTACTATATACCTTAGGAAGTGGGAATTTATTATACTCCTCTGCACAGCACTGGTGAGATGACGTGGAATGCTGCAACCCATTCTAAGCCCCTTCTTCAAGTGGTTGTTGATAAAAGGGACAAGTCCAATGGAGGCCTGTGTCAGTGGTCAGGGATTTTGAACAGATGGCCTCTGTAAAGGGGTTGAGGAAGCTGGGCTCATTCAGCATGGCAAATAGGAAGCTGAAGAGTAGTCTGGCAGCAGCCTACAAAAACTTGAATTCAAATGTTATGGACCCAAAATCTTTGCAGTGGTGACAGATGATACAACATGAAACAACAGCACAAAGTGCAGTTAGAGAAGTTGGACATTAGGAAAGCTTTTCACCAAGAGGGTTGAGAAGCACAGGAACAGGTCACCTAGAGAACCAATGGAGTCTCCATTCTTGGAGGTTTTCAAGACTTGGTTAGACAAAGCTGTGGCAGACCTGATCTAGTACTGGCAATTGTTCCTTTTTGAGTGGGATTTTGAGATCCACAGAGGTTTATTTAAAAAACATTTATGTGATCTGATGTTGTTAGGCAGGAAGCCCTCAGACCAATAAACTGTGCAATTCACTAGAAATCGTCCTTCCTTTTCAACACTGAAGGAGGCTCAGCTGGAATGAACACCCCTTTCTACTGATAACGACCAAGAAGTATTGAATCTTTTTAATTTGTCTTGGCTGTCATGGCTCACATGTTGATTTTGACATTCCTGTTCAGTCTCTATAGTTGTCTTTAGCCAGAAATTACACCACTTAACTTAGAGTTGCTAAAAAAGATTTAGGATTAGTAACCACTCAGAGAAGGCTGAAAAGCCAGTTGTTATTATTTCTTCACTTCTTTGTCATGGCATTTCACAGAGGCTTGAAAATTAAAATGATCAAAGGAGTATGTTTTCTTGGAAATACTGGTGAATATCAAGAAGTTGTTATTAAGGACTGTTGGTGTATGTTGTGGTTTTAACCCCAGGCAGCAACGAAGCTCCGCACAGCTGCTCACTCACTCCCCTTTGGTGGGATGTGGGAGAGAATCAGAATCGTAAAAGTGAAAAAACTCTTGGGTTGAGATAAAGACAATTTAATAGGCAAAGTAAAAGCTGTGCACACAATCAAAGCAAAATAAGGAATTTATTCACCACTTTCCATCAGCATGCAGGTGTTCAGCCATTTCCAGGAAAGCAGCATCACATGTAACGATGACCTAGGAAGACAAACACCATCACTCTGCATGTATCCCCTATCCTTCTTCTTCCCCCAGCTTTATATGCTGAGCTTGACATCATATGGTACGGAATATTCCTTTTGTCAGCTGCAGTCAGCTGTCTCAGCTGTCTCCTCCTGGCTTCTTGTGCACCCCCAGCCTGCATGCTGTCGGGGCGATGCAAGAAACAGAAAAGACCTTGACTTTGTGTAAAGCTCTGCTCAGCAACAACAAAACCATCACTTCATTATCAACACTGTTTCCAGCACAAGTCCCAGACATAACCTCATATTAACTACTGTAAAGAAAATTAACCCCATACCAGACAAAACCAGCACAGTGTAGTGACAACTGGTATGAGGACTGAGATCCTTGGAGATCCACATCTCTTCTGGTGCATGCTGAAACAGTGGTGTTAAACAAAATTTCCTAATGAACCTCATTGGCAATTTAGTCAAGTACAACAACTGGCTTTGAAAGAATACAAACGCTTCAAACAATGTAACAAAATTCATTAATTTATTCCTCATACTTTTTGTTGCTAGTATGAATGGAAGTATCATTAGAGAAACAAGCCCATATTTTAGTTTATATTAGCTTAGTTATGTTGTATTTATCTATATTCAGTAGATTCATGTTTGACTTCAAATGTTGCTTGATCAAGCACACATTCCTTTATGTGTTACATCTACATATGAATGCATTCTCCCAGCATTAGGAGCTCATTTTCAAGAAATATTCATATAGGAAAAAAAGGACTTTTTTTTTTTTTTTTTTTTTTTTACCCTGGTTCTGGTGCTGAGTAAAAGTAGGGAGAAAATTTCATGCCTGGTATTCCATATTTTGAATGAGCAGGAGGTGTGACATGAGCTGTTTTATTTATATTTATTGGGCAGTAATGCAAATTGGATGGCCAGGAGGAACCTGGTGTGGTCGACAGCATTAAACAGCTTGCTCTTTCCAGTGAGAAGTGGGCAACTGAAGCTGTGAATTGTATCCCTGCAGGAGCAAAAAGAAGACATAGCTGCCTGCTCAGAGCTCTGACACAATAGCAGGATTTTATTTGTTCTCATTATAAAAAATTATTAAATGCATATATTTTGATGAAGGCTTTGCCAGGAAATTGACAGCTGTTTCAAGCTGACCAAATGGTTGGATTTTTTTTAAGTTTTATGGTCTACGTTGTTTACTGGAGCCAGACAAAGGGATTGAGAGTTTCCAAAACGTTCAGTCCCCTTGTTCCAAAGATCAGGTTAATTTTTAAATGCTTAAATAACATTTTATTTAAAGCAAAAATAATGTCATGTTGCAATACAAATGAATAAGGCTTCCTTTGAAAAGAGAAAGCTTAACTAAAAAGTTGGAGAACTATGCCATTTGGAATGCAGATATAAACTTAATCACTGATATGTTTAGATTGGAGTAATTTAAGGAATGAGAAATATCAAAATGTTTTGCATTAGCCAATGTTGTTGAAGAGGTGACCTGGCAAAGCATAACGCTTGTGTGTCAATTAACAGTTTTCTGGTAGCCAGGAAACCATTATTTTGTGACTCTTCTTGAGCCTAGAATGGCTCCCACACTATAAATTATAATTTCTTTCTCTTTTTATACTCAAATCTCCTGGTCTTCACTTCACTATTTCCCCAACAGTGATATCAAAGTTTTGGGTATGTGTGACAGTTTATGAACTCCAATTTCATGTACATGTATACACTTCATATTCTGTTTGTGAAGAGTCCTAAATCAATGGGAATATTTGTGCATGTGAAATTATGTATGCACAGAAGGAGATCAAGGACTAATCAGTGTGTTCACTTTCTTTCATCTGTGTCATGTTAGACCTCTGCCCTTAGAAAATCATATGTTTCAAGGAAATCTAGTTCAGAAAATAGTCATCTTTCAAGGATTTGTATGATGTAAAATACAGACTTTTATAAGTTTCTTGGAAAAAAATGTCCCCCACATAAAGATTAAGAAGCTGCTTGGAGAGAGTTCGAACTAGGAACTGGGACATCATGATCTGTTTATAGCATAACTACCTGTAGAGATGTAATTGGCTGTCTGCAACAACCAAGCTATGCAGAAGCCAGTCTAAGAATGTCCGATGACTTGACTTCTGCAGAACTTCTAATAAGGACAAATGATGCAGAGCCTAGAGTCTGACCTCTGTCTCAGATAAGGAACTGTGTCAAATAGGCTGAGACTCTGATCATAATTTTTAGCCCAAGATCTGCACAGCCTCCTTATTAGTGGTGCCCAGAGGGTGAAACTTTCCTTCCCTTTATGGGATATGCAGTACTAGTGCAGTTGTAAAAGTCCTCTTTTGTTATATTTTGTGAGTTAGGAATGTAGCATTGGGTAGTTGCTTTTTGGGTAGAGTGTTGTCACACAGATTTTTAGAAGTGTTTTCCACTAATTTGCAGAATGTTTTGAAGCAGCTAAGAAAAAAGAAGGAACCATATTTCTGCAAGAGAACTTTATCCTTATTCCTACACACCTGGATATAGAATAGGACTGTTTCAGTTGGAAGGGACATAGAATGAGCATCTAGTCCAACTGCCTGATGAAATCAGGGCTTGACAAGTTAAAGCAAATGTGGTAAGAATGACATGATTTTCTTCTCTAGATGACAATGCTACTAAACTTACTAATGAAAAAAAGCCTGCCATTTTTGTGAACAAAGACCTACTAAGTATTTTTTGCTTGAGCAAGCAACATGCCTCTCTACTGCTGTATTAGTCTGAACATCTAAATCCACTGCTCATTTTATTGGCTAGGCTATTACATGCTAGTACTTTTTGACACAATCTAATGACTAAGCTGGTGGTGTTATAGATTTCACTAAAACACATATGGAAGGGTCAAAAATACATGTTTCATAGAATCAATCAAAGAATTATAGAATCATAAAATGGCTTGAGTTGGAAAGTACCTTAGAGGTCATGTAGTTCAAACCCCGCTGCCATGGGCAGGGGCACCTCCAGCTAGATAGGTTGCTAAAAGTCTCATCCAGCCT
This sequence comes from Chloroceryle amazona, assembly GCA_027560015.1. Taxonomy (NCBI): domain Eukaryota; kingdom Metazoa; phylum Chordata; class Aves; order Coraciiformes; family Cerylidae; genus Chloroceryle; species Chloroceryle amazona. The sequence goes on from JANHFX010019668.1 coordinate 147,449, forward strand.
GGTCTTAAACACTTCCAGGGATGAGGTGTCCACAACTTCTCTGTGTAACCCGTTCCAGTGTCTCACCACCATCATAGTAAAGAACTTCTTCCTAATGCATAACCTTAATCTACCCTGCTCTAGTTTAAAACCATTGCCCCTTGTCCTATTCCGGCATATTTAGGAGTCTTGACCTTGTTTACTATATAACACACCATTTTATTGTAAAAAAAAAAGTGCATTATGAACAAAGATGAAACAGCGAACACACCATGAGGAAGTAAAGGGCAGTACTAAGAATACAAAAAAAAAAATCTTGGCATCACAGTTCAGTCTTAAATAGAGGAAGAGAGCTTTTATTTAATTTTAGTTCAAATGCAAATAAAATTAACAATTCATGATTTTTTTGTGTCATCCAGGAGCCAAAGCAAGAAAATCAGAGGAAACTCAACTTCCTCTATTCTAAGTCAATAGTAAAATAAAAGTTATAGTCCCTTGCTGATTTTTTCCTTAAAGAAAATGAGGGATAGAAAGCTGCTCCCTGCCCCAGTTCCTTACCCACCATTTCTAACACCAGAAAGTAAAGGAATCTTAGACCTGCAGTGGTTCACTATGATGAGCCAACAGCAACCTCCAAAGAAGCCATCTTAACAGATGAAATTACTGGCAGCTGTAAGGTGCAGCTCCTGATTACAGACCCCTACAGGTTTCTGAAATTCTACTAGTAAAATGGATTAAAACTGTTTATTTATGCTGATTTCTTGACAGACTGGAAATAATATGCACAATGCAAGTGGTTCATCACTAGTTCTTTGTGAGAGGATATTATCTGTTTCAATTTGCTTACACAGTTTAGAGTTTATTGTTTGATTTGCCAAGTTTGCCTGAAAGTAAGTGGGTCGGTTCAAGACAGTAGAACTCATATGATGGTAATAGTGTCCTTTATTTACACTCCTTGTTTTGCCTTTGTGTCAACTATTATGACCACTCTATGATTTAAATAAGCTTTCTGTTGTTTTTGTTCTCCAGGTCAGAGCTTCCCAAATTGTCTCATCTAGATCCTGTCTTATTGCAGATGGAAGATGTTATCAGTGATGGTGCCAGCAGCTACAGCTCTTGTCTCTCTCATGGTTCATATGCACATGAAGAAAGACTTACACCTTCACCCTTTCTACTTCATCCTTTTGACACATACTCTCTCCATCCTAAACTAACTTTGCTGAATTTTCTTCAACTTAACTCTCTCCTGACACTACATACTATTTTTAAAGAAATTTAGAAAACTCTGCTGTGGTACAGAAAGGCTGCAGAATATTACTGAGGATGAAAGTAACATCATGGTGGAAATGAGAGCAATTTTTATTCTCCTATTGTTGGTTTATAAGATTTTTTGGAGACTATAAAGAGAATATTCCAATAAGATGACAGATGCAGTGTCTGGTGGAGATAAAACTTTGAGGATTTTGACAAAACTAAAACCAAGTTCTAATAAATTTATTTAATTATTTAATCTAGGAGCTAGAATCTAGGCAGAATTTTGAGACTTAAAAAATATTTTTAAGAATAGTAACAAAAAATAAAATCTACTGTTATATTAATTAAGACCAAGCACCACCTTTTCTTTACTGCAAGGATGAGAAAAATTGGCTCTAAAAAGTGGACATTTTACTTTAACCAACTTTAAAAATCAAACAAGCAAAAAATGAACCCCTGCTGCTGCATATTTTGGTCCACTCTAAAAAAATGTGGGAAGATTGCAATAAACATCCTTATTAATGAAAATTTAGCACAACATGTGAAACTACTTAGATTTCAAAATTTACTAGAGACCAATCTCTGGCAGCAATTCTGTCATTTCCAAGCAGTCCACTCCAAGTGGTAAGTAGTCCCTGGCCACAGCTTTTTCATCTGAGCTCCTAGGCTACTTTTGAAATATGAAAACTTCTACTGGTTTCCATTTGCCAAGAGGCCAAGCCACAACCCAAACTGTACCTCCACCAGTAGTGGACACTGGGCTTGAGAAGTCTGAAATAGCTTGGAGGGGTCTATATGGTCTGGTAAGCATGGCCCTGAAATCATTCTTCAAGAGTGGCTTTAAAAGCCTTGACACTTGTGAGCCTGTAAATACAGCCTGAAAGCTGCACAACATGCACCCAATGGGATGGATGGGATCACAGTACAGGGAAGTGTCCTTATCTCACTGTGAAATGTGGACAGAGAGCATGTAGGAAGGACAGGCCTAGCTACTGTAGCTCCAGATGCTGTTTGACAGGCCGGCACAAAGATGACCTTTAAATCAAATCAGCCAGGCTTTGCCATGTGCTAGACTCTCCAAGGAGTTCACAACTGGTTTAAACTCCTTTGATGGAGGATTAAACTCCTATGGTGCTGTCGTAGTCTTTTCTAGCCCATACACAGAGCCTGGTTTCACTGTTTACTTCTGGAGAGATGAGTAATAAGTAGAGCATACAACATCTATAGATCAATTTCCAGGACAGCAAGGGGAGTCTGGCTGTACTTCAGTAACAGATCTAGATGAAACACAATCTTCTCGGACTCTTACTCTTCACTGTAAGTTATACATGGGGCCCAGATTGGCATCTTTGTGGTATATAATACCTTTCCTCTTCAATTGATTTACTTTCATATGAATCATAATCCTCAGCTGTGATCAACCAGGTCTGATGTGACAGGTCCCACAGCTAAACAGCTTTTCTCTAGTATAAAAATATGTTCCTCTCCTTCTTCTCCATTACCTTTGTTTCCCTTCTGGCATACTGTCTTTTCTGTATTTTAAGTACCAGTCCTTCCAGAACATTACTTCAAATGTTCTGCAGATGGGGATTTTTTACTCACAAGCACCAGCTACATCCAGGTTTATGTAGGGAAAGTTTATCCTAATAATCTCAGCAGCTGGCCTCAGACAATGCTCCTGTTATCAGCTGCCAGTGAAAAGAATGATGTGTCATTACACCTGATCGGGGGTGGGGAGAGGGGAAATAAGGACTTCTGTGCCACAGAATTGCACTCCATATCGTAGCCATAAGAGATCCATTAAGAAAATGTCCCTCTGACATACTGAGCTCAAAGACTGCTTCACCTAGATGTGGGTGCTCCCAGATCATAAGAGCAGTTCCTTGATATACATACTGAGGTCCTGTAATGTCACATGGACTAAAAAGTTGTAGAGCCACAGCTGTTGCTCGTTTACAAAGCAGTATCTGCTGGGTTGGCTTCATGCCATGCTGGCACAAAATCGGACCATGAATGCCCTTTGCAAAACTGCTGTCAGGGTCTTGGCAGAGCTTTATCATTTGCTGATGAAGACAAAAGATAAGGTGGTGACTTGTTGCTGAAAAATCTGCATATATAATCTAAGAGACAGATTTACTACTCTTGAAATTAAAAGAAAAGTTCTTAGGTGAGGCTTTATGCAGTGTAGCCATCTTCTAAGACTGACACACAAGGGTGAAAAGGGGTGAGGTGGGTGTGAAAAGGTAGCTAGGATGAGCCAGGGAAGTCCAGGTGTGCCAGTGCCCTCCAGGGAGGGATGAACAATGCCCTTCTGGGTGCCTCTGAGGACAGCTCTCAATAAAACCAGCATAACACCGAGAACCATCCTGCTCTACACAATAAAACTTTTCATTACATCCTCTGAGCAGGAAAGCACACTTTTTTTTAATTTCCCCAAAGTTTTGCTTAATTGTCCACACACAACCAGCACAATAATGATAGGTGTTTCTGTTTCTTATGCACAGAGTCACTTTTGGTACTCTGTATAATCCGAGGCACATACGCATGGGACTGGAACATGTGACATAAGATCTGTGGAAAGATGTGCAGGACTATCTAAGACATCTATACATCTATAATGCCACTGGGCAGCTACTGAAATCCTGTCTTTGTTGTCAAGGGTAGGAGACATGAAAGCTGAGAGGCTTGACCAGGGAGTATGCGTGGGTTGGATGGATGTTGTAACTTCCTTTTTAAACAGAACATAGAAGAAAAGGGGAAAGAAAAAGAACAAGGCGAGTATAAACATAAAACCAAACATGGTTTCACAAGCTGCCTGCGGCAAGGATGGATGCTCTTGTGCTGGAGACCAATGGCATTTCCAGCTTACTCTTCTTGTGTTTTGTATTTGACATGTAGTTGAAAGATTAAGAGTGCACACGACAGTAAGGACTATCCATTGCTGGCACCCCATCAACTGCCATCCCAAATCACTGGCAAAAGCATTCATTACAACCACATAAAATAGCAGTGACAAACTCAAGTAAATAAAGAGGCAGCTTTTTTCCACACAGAATAAAAATAGCTAGAAAAACCCTCTCAGGCCCTAGAATGCAACACCCTATTAAGGAAAGCAAAGATAGTCATGATAATAGGAAAACCAACTTATAAGTAGTTTAGACTTTGTGCCAGGCTATTGGTAAAAGTTGCTTGTTCAGAGGCTGAGAGGCTACATAAATAATGTAGAAATAATCCAATCTACCAGTTGTCTCATAGCAGCTTTCAACCTGAATAGAAAATGTCTTTTATTTGTATTTACTGGCTGTGAGCTGGATGTTCTACAAAACTCAAGGACAGGAAGGAAGGATCTTGTTCTCAGGGGCTGAGGGACAAAAATTTGTGAATGTGTGAAGGAGCAGAATGAAAAATCCAAAGGAAAGGGTCATTCCATTGGATGTTCTCAGTAAAAGTTGTTGTATTGGGTGGTATTTTACCATTACTCAATGTTAATTTGTAAGCAGACAGGTTTCTTGGTTTTGCTTTTGAGTTCAAGATAGTTATGTGGTCTCCAGGTAAGCTAGGCCATATAAGCTGTTGCAGTGTAATAGCACTCTTCAGTATCAAACATCTAGGGGGTGAAAAAGAAATAAATTCTCTTCCAGCCTTCAGCTGCTCATTCATTAAGCAACTTCCTTCTACATCACACCTTTTAAAACTCTTGCATATCCTCAGGGTTATGGGCAATTATCACCACGTGGATTGGACCCTCCTGAGTGCAAATAATCATAAACTGTGCACTAGAGCTTTCTCTTTTTAGTGGTGTGCAACTGTATTGGGTCTGACTGAACTGGAGTTAATTTTCCCCATAGCAGCCCTCCCAGTGCTGTGCTTTGTGTTGAGAGCTGAGAAGGTGCTGATAACACACCCCTGTTGCGGCTGCTGCTGGGCAGGGCTTGCACAGCACCAAAGCTGGCTTTCCAACATTTCCCACACCAATAGGATTGAGTGGACAAGCTCTTGGGAGGGGACACAACTGGGACAGCTGACCCAAAGGGATATGCCATACTATATGATGTCAGCTCAACAATAACAGCTAGAAAAACCTGGGGGGGCGGTGGGGAGGTGGGGGTGGGGAGCATCTGCTTGTCCTCCAAAGCAACTGCTATGCGTTTGGAGCCCTGCTTCCCAAAAAGGGGCCAGACATCACCTGCTGATGGGAAGCAGAGAATAAATCTTTGCTTTCGTTTGCTTCTGCGCACACAACATTGTTTTGCTTTTCATTGAACTGCCTTTGTCTGAACCCACAAGTTTCATCTTATTTTCTCCCCCCTGGTTCATCTGAGAGGAGGAGGGGGGGAGTGATAGAGAGGCTTGGTGGGAACCTGGTGTCTAGCTAAGGTCAAACCACCACAGCAATGCAAGCCAGTTATGCTTCAGCTGAATCCCATACAGCAGTGGGATCAACCTGTTGCATTTACCAGCAAGTCACTGTTAGAAAGGGATTGCAATGTTCTGTCTTCTTGCTGGAGCTTTGATTTCTCACCACCTCTTCTCATACTGCCTCCTGATTCAGATCATTTTGCTTGCCCCTTTGCCTGCTCCAGTTGTAGGTATGTCTCTTTTTCTCCTTGTTGTCTCCTCTCACTATTTGGATAAAATATGTACAGTTGTCTTTCAAGCAGATATAAACTTTAGTCAGAGCTACAATAATTGCTTTTATCCTCAGAAGCTTTCTCTGAGTTTCTTCATATGTTTAGACTTCTTTCTTTTTTTTGGGGGGGGGGTGTGGGGGCAGGGCAGGGGATTGAGTCCTAAGAGAGGAAACAGGGTGATAGTAATCTGCAGGTAGGCTTGGAGAACACAGCTCCACATCTGAGCACTGTGTGTGTTGTTGAGTCCAGGACATCAGATAGATTGCTGTCATTTAACATCAAACCTGAATTTTCAAAGCAACAGCACTTTTCCTACCACAGTCAAGTGTCTGCCTCTGCAAGCATAGTGTTATTTGCCAATATCACTTCCAAAAATCAATCTGGTTTACCTCATTGTGATGCTCCATCTATTGATTTCCACTGTTGCCCCTCTCCCTTAAAGAACAATATGAAAGCTGACTTCCCATTTTTAATGTGTCTGTGAGTGCAATGAAGTTCTGCTTCATGGCAAGATGCTACACAACCGCAGCAACAATTAATCATTTGCTGTGTGAGCTGTTGTGGTTTAACCCCGACTGGCAGCACCATACAGCCACTCCCTCACGCCCCTGCATGATGGGATGGGGGACAGAACTGGAAGGACAAAAGTGAGAAATCTCACAGGTTGAGATAAAGACAGTTTAATAAGTAAAATAAAACAAAAAAGTCCCACTCTCTAAAATACTCAAAAAAAAAACAAATGGTGAAAAAAACCCCACATTGAGACACAGTTGCTCACCATCAGCTGACATGCCCAGCCAGTCCTCATGCAATGGCAGCCTTGGCAAACTTTCCTTCTCTTTCTTGTCTGAGCATAATGTCATAAAGTATGGAATACCTTTTTGGTCATTTGGGGTCAGCTATCTCAGCTGTGTCCCCTCCCAACTTCCTGCCCACCCCAGCCTGCTCACTGTCAGGGCAATGTGAGAAGCAGGAAAGGCCTGCTGAGCAATAACTGAAACATCAGCATGTTAACAATTTCATTTTCACCACAAATCCAAACCAGCACCATGCAAGCTACTATAACAAAAATTAACTTTATCTCAGGCAACTGTGTTGGAACTACAGTCTGCCTGAAAGGTAAAAGGGTAACCAGATTGTGATGTTTATAATAACAAACACTTTCTGGCAGAGTATGAGGTGTGAATACATCAAATGTATTTCATTATTGTGGCCTTGAACCATGGAATAAAGTGACTTGCTTTTTAGTTGCTTTCTATTTTTTTTAGTTTATTTTCTCAGGTGTTTTGGTTAGTATACCTTTGGTCAGCATTATAGGTACTACACATTCTTTCTGTATATGTATATTTAATATAAAATATTATACATATATTAATATTTAACAAATGTTCTTATCCTAACCCATGACTCAAGGCTCACCAGAACAGGTCCTAGCTTTATAACTAACATAGTCATAGTTTAAGTACCTGAAAATGCAAAAATGGAGCTCTCCACCAGAAGACTTCAGAGCCTGTCTTTTCCACTCTATGATGTACACCAGTAACTGTCTGAGCATTCAATTCTGGACTTCAGGATTCCATTTCAAACAAATGCAGTAAATGGAAACATTTTGGTGAATGAAAGAGACCACATCAGGGTTAAACCTGCACATAAGTAAATTTAAATACAGATTTAATTGAATCCATGTGTTCAGCATCAACAGCTTCTAAGGAGGGTTTGTCACTGGTGAAGAAGAACAGACAGCAGGAAATAGTGGCATGCTGAATTAAACTTGACCACTCTAATCAAGACAAGGCACGGGTGTAAATTTTTCTCCTTTGATGTATCACTCCCCAGTGTTATTAGGTAACAACTGTGTGTTTGCTCTATTTCTTTGAGGCAACAGATGGGGTTGAATGAGATTTATTTTCTGTTCTGTTGGTTAAAAGGACAAGTAAAGGTTTTCTAAAGTAATTTCAAGCAAAGGAATAACTCAACAAGCAAATTAGCAATGCCAGTGAGGGTGGAGGAAAACGAAGTCTTACTTGATGCTGCTGATTATACAGAGTCATATTGTGTTCAAAGAAAGAAATGCTGACAATACTATGAATGGTATTTCTTAGGAAAAAAATTGTTTATAACATGGGAAAAAAGAATGTGATGTCTGTGATGCTGAACTTAACCTGTGTTTTACCAAGGGACTCACGATTGCTCAGAGACATTAAAAATACATCCATTTCTCTTTGCATTCACTGAGAGATTGGAATATATGAATGGTTACAGGAAGGTGACAAACAGACAACTCCATCTAAACACAACTTATTCCTCTATAGGTATTAATTTCTAGGATACACTTCTTAATTATGCAAAGTCATGTCCCTTTTTTTTCCTGTCTTATCAAGGAGCAAGGCTGCAGTGCAAGTCATTCAGACTTTTTTTTTCTTTTGTGGAAACTCTTTAATTATAAATCAAAACAGTAGACTGATCAAAGCCTCCTGCCATTTAAAATAAAAATATTTTGGAAACTCTTTCATGTTCATTTTTATAGCCTAATGAATCTCCCAATAGCGTAAAAAGAAATTCTACTTTTTTATGTGAATATGTGATATCTAATAACATGTGCTGCCTATTTTAGTGTATAGTATGAGTTTTATAGGCATAATTTTTAATCACTAACAGTAAATCAAAATTTTAAAGACTAGATGATAACCACTAGATGACATTCTGCCTAGTAACCATTGGTTGGTTCCAGTGTGTAGAGGGCTACAATCCAGTTCCCACCTTTCTTTTGGAGATGATGGGAGCAGCTTTTTGAAGAGCAGACCTCACCAAAGAGATGAATAGCCCTTGTGTGCCTGAGTGTCTGTGCGAAGATCCAAGGCTTGCCTCGCTCCCTGTATACATGAGTGCATGAAGGCCAACCTCCCAAGTGCAAATACAGAACTAGAAGTCTGTCCCAAGCTGTCACATTTCTTTAGGACATTTGTCACATTTCTTTTCAGAAAGAATCAGGAAATATGGAACATCTAAATAATCTTTTCAATCAAACTGCAGTTTTATTTTGCATTCTGACTTAGTCAAAGTTCTAAGTGATGGCAACAACTGGCTGAGGCAATATACAGGATATACACATTTGGTACTGCTTAGAGGACTCCCCAAGGATCTTGCCTTCTTGTTCTGCCCATCAGTGGCTTTAGTTACTCTGCTTATCCTCAAACAAAAAGACTTCCCAAAGAAGGAAGGTAAACTAGCCAAGTCCAAGAATAGTGTTCAGCTAGAGCTGGAAGAAGAAGTTGCTTGACTGTATCAGCCCTGCAAAGCACTTGGGTTATAATTTGAAAATTCTGTGTCATTGTTAAATATTTTACTCAGTTCATAGCAATATATTCATGTCTGTCATGCAAACTCAGTGCAGCATTTCCTAGAGTTTAGTTTTAAAAGGGAACATGATAGAGAATGTATCATTGTATGGCATTGTAATTGAATTTAGCAGACTAAGCCAGGAGTGAAGGTGTACAGATTTTGAACAACAAAACCAAAATGTTCCTAAGATGGTAGGAGCATAATGGATTCAGAACCAAATATTAAAGATTTGCCTACTGAAACCTCTAGTCTTCTTTACAATATTCTAAAGGCAATTCAAGTTTTCAGAGCCAAATATCTTAGGGAGGCCTAAAATCTTTAAGAAGAGAAACTAGATGTGTTAATTAGTTGTACACATTACATATGAGTGCCTACCTGCTATTGGTGGTCTTTCTGTAAGGTGACCTGTCACTGCTGTCCATGACTGTGGATACAAAATATAGGACCTCCATTAAGATAATACCTTTCAAATATAAACTATACAACTATTGGGAGGAAACACACTGGTTTAGAAAAAGCAAATAGTAATAACAAATGAGCAATTGCCCAAGAACTCTTTTTGCAGCATTAAATGTTGCCAAGACTGTTCCAGTAATATTGCACCAGAATTCAAACCATTTCAATAATGATCACTATGCTTTTAAAAGCAGTAGATGGTTCTGGTGTTAGAATCAAGAAAGTGTATCCTTCTCAGCCAGGAGAGAACAAAGAGCAGCTTGGTTGTAAGGCTGAGATTATCCAGTTTGTGAAACCCTGAGCACCATGACTGTAAAGGAACTTTAATTCTGACTTGAGGTGATGGGGAGAGCTTTCAAGTGGTGACATGCTTATCTGAACCTTCAGAGACCATTATTCAGGAAATCAAACTAGTAATGCAATCAGATGAATTTTTTAAAAACTTTTAAATACTTATGCTCCTTCTTGGAGCAAAAAGCCATAGGTGGATCCAAAGCCCAAAAGCAATAACTGGGAACCACTGCTTATGAATCACTTCAAAGGACATTGGATCAAACTCACTGTGACAGCAGGCCTTCCCCAGGTATTTTAATACTTCCACACCCAGCTTTATCCAAAGCAGGCAGTGAGGTGAAAAGCATAAATAAAGCAAATGTATTTTGGAACTTGATGAGAATCTGAAGACTAGTGTAATTACCAAAGAGAAACAGTTCTGACATGAATAGGCATGTGTAAGAAAAGAGAAGATGTAAAGTGAACTTATTCATGATCAACAGAAAATGAAGGATAATAAGAATGAGGTGCCTATATTGCAGGTCAAACTCCCAAGAGTAACGGCCACTCCACATCTGTTCCTTTCTGTGTCTGGAAGTAATTCTGAGAAGTGAACACATATGGAACCATATGTTGTACAAACCCAAAGGTGACTGTGGAATGGTTTAGTGTGATTCTCTTAAAAAAAAACAGACAAAAAATTAAAAATCCCCTCAAACCAACATTATTTATTTTAATATTATTTATAACCCCACCTGTCAGGGGTGGAAAATTATTTACATGTAATATGAGCAGTGTTCAGAGCAGCTGTTTAGTAATAAGCTCATTTATAAATATATTTCAGGACAGTGATGTTGCCTATTATCTATTTAGTTATTTATTTATGAGGATCCCAAGAGAGATATTGATTGTTGAAAATCCTTGGAGTGAAATAAAGAACATGGAGATAATTATGATTGCTTTTTTTTTTTTTTCCTCCAGCAGAAACATTACATATCTTTTCCATAATTCACAAAACTGTTTAAAACCCACATAATGTGTTTCCTTTGCTTTCTAGCTATTCAGCACAAATGTGGTTGTCTATTCAGTTCTAGTTAGCCACCTTCTTGGAAACCTACTGTGGAAAGCTGCAAGAGGATGTAATCGATATCCCTGTATTCTGAATCCTCAGCCCTTACAGAGAAATATCCTTACTAACACACAGTTGAAATATTTAAGATGTGTTTTGAAGCTGATTCTCTTTTAGAGTTGAAGTAGAAAGAGAAAACCCTTTGAGACTTAATGACTGTAAAGGCTATTTAGCTTTTCCTTTTTCAAATAGATACTTACCAACCACAGTCATGGTTGCTTGTCAGGAAAAAACTGTTGCCATATATCATTATGAAATTAAGGTCCATTTTCAAGGCATCATTACAGTAGCACAAAGGCATGAGCATATACTGGAAAGACAGTGAGGTGGCATTTGCTTCAGACTGTACACAGCATCTCTCTTTTCTTCTTTGTTGCATTTCTGACACTACCCATCTATCTACACCAGATTATTCCCTCCCATTTGTGAGGTGGGGGAAAGGGAGCAAGGAGCTTGTGCAGCACCCACCAGACTCTGAAAAATTAGAAGTGGAAAAGTCTAGTCAGCTGATTAGCCACATCAAATGGCTGTGCTAGATTATGAACAGGAAGTTTATTACCAACACAGGTATTGTTACAAGGGAACAGGCAGTGTGTTGTGCACCATGGAGGCGCATGCTGTCATATGCAGGTGTCACAGACCACCTGACCAAACAGGAGAACCAGGCTGACAGATTCAGACCTAACCTCAGTTTCTTCATTACTGAAGGTGAAGTATATACTGATGGCCATGGTACCTAGGGGGTGCATCAGTCAGAAACCACAGAGTGGAGGTTGTGGTTCCCATACATGTGCATGCAATCCCAGTGAGCTCTAGATTTATTGACCCTTCTGCAGATTCACAGGATAGGCCTAATAAGGCTAGACCAAAAACTACATATGTAGAGGGAAATATCCAGGACTAGTTTTCTCCTGCTTCCTTTCATACATTTTTAGCACTGTACCATTTTATATTTTTTTCTAGAAAGAAAAGAAAGCAAGGTGGAGGTCAGAGGTAAGATTTGCTCCTAGGAGACCTTGTCTCCCATCTGGTATCTGAATTTTGAGTCTTGCATAGTAAAAGTCACTTTAAGCAATGCTCTCTAAATCACCTCTAGGCAATACACATAAAAGAAATTTCTTTGTTGTGTCTATGCCTGAGTGCCAGAGGAACCTGGGCTCCAAACCTCCCAATAACAAATCTCTTAGTTTCTTCACTTGTGAAACAAGAACGATAATAGTGTCTCTGTGGAAAAAGATGGTTACAAGACTCTATTTTTGCTTCTGTAGATTCTATAAATTTAGTCAGCTTCAGTTCCTGTGCAGTCTCATCAACTTCAGCTGGAATTGCAATCTCCTCCTCTTCAACCTCAAAAGCTCTTTCTTGGTCCTGCTGTGCTCCTCTCCCAGCCCCTGTGCCTGCTGTTCTCTCCTGGGGCCAGGATTTCTCATGTCAGCAGTGGGTGTATTTTTAATTTCTTTCTCCCCTTTTTTCCCATATACTCTGTGTATTTCACTGATATCCTGCTTTCCTTTAACTACCTTTGGGGATCCCCATGCTTGTCACTCATGGAAAATAAATTGCACTGAGAGTAGAGTGCAGGATGGATAGGGCTACAAAGGAAAGATACATCTGGTGAGGTAAATGCTGGCCCAGAGTCCTGAAGAAACCACAGAGCAGCATTAACATTTCCAGGCAGCTGGCTCAGCAGTGATGTATTCTCCTACTGCTTAAGAAGTGATTGCCGTCAGTGCTCTCAAAGCGCCACTCTCTGCAGGAACAAAGGGAGTAGCAGGCTAGTGGTACTATCAAAACCATGTGCTTGCTTTGCTTGTGGTTGGGACGAAGTGCACAAAGCATGTCTCCAAAAATCAGCTCTGCAGCACCTTCTCCTGGTTCAGCTAAAGAGAAACCACAGAAGAGACTGCCCACCCTGTCTCTCCAAAGGTAAAGAACATAATTGCTGCTGTCAAGCCCGTATCATCACCAGCATCTTTGTGGTTGTGAATGCTCAACAGTAATTGTGATATACATAACTCTTTAAAGAAGCTGCATTGCTGTGACTAACTGTAAAGTCAGGTTTACATTCTGACAGATGTAACCTGAAGCCACTTATGGTTTATAGCAGGGACAAATAATAGTGTAGATAAACTGGATCTGATTTTTCTCACTCGTTCTGTTAAACTCAGGAGGTTGCAACTCATTTTATGGGGGACACCATGAAGGGTAATGATTTGCTGCTGAAGACTCACAAAGGAAGTAGCAGATAAAGCTTGGGGATGTCTGTGTTGCTGTGAGACAAAACTGGAAGAGGATGGTGATGGATGTCATGTGTTAGGTTGCAGCACACAAAAGAATGATTAAAGCCACTGCCTAAATATTGTAGTGTTAAAAAAAAAAATCCAGTGGTTCCATCCCATGGAGAACTTGTTACCTTGTAAAATATTTTGTAGCATTGTCATATTTCTTAAAGCTTAGCTCTTTGCTGCAGCACAGGAAGCAATAAAGCACCTTCTGTGCTGCCTCATAATCCTGCCAGTAAGTTTCAAATGCAGTATCTGTTTAAAGCAGCATCAATACAGCATGACAAGTGACACTCTAGCAGGGAAGAGGTTATGTGTATTTGAACTTGTTTCATGTTCCTTTTCCTTGCTTGAGTGCTTCCTACAAGCTACTACACTCATTAATTGCAGCCAACCATAAAACCCTACAGGTAATCCAAAATCTTTAAAGGTAGGATTTTCAAGGATAGACTTTAATTGCTTACAAAACGTCCATGCACATGTTGAGCTCAGGGAGGATTCCTGCAGGCTTACCATCAAAAACCTGTTTGATTTGTATTTGCCAATTTTCCTGTTAACATCACCAGTTCATGTTACTTCATTAGAAGACCAAACAAGAACTTACAAGAGAAGTCAATACATGTTCTCTATGCTGTTTAAATGTGAGTCACTAATAGTGGAAGAGGACACAGAACAAAATGTGAACACACAGGCATGTAATTTGTTATCTTACAGAAAGCTACCACTGATGTTTCACAGCTTCTATTTTCACAATATTTGTTTAGCTTTTCTGTCTCTGAGGACAAACTATTCTCACGCAACTGTCAGCATCTGTGAAAAGTTTTCTTTAAAGGACTAGTGAATAATATGGCATTTAAAAAAATATTTTTAGTTCTTTTTTTTAATTTATTTTTTCCCCAAAATACCTTTTTCTCTTAAGATGCAAGCAAACTTATGAAACAAATTTATAAGCTAAACCATACAGTACTCCAAGAAGATCTAAATTCATGATCTAAAGGAATGCTGAGGTAAACTATCTTGACCCTGTTTTATGACCCGGAGTTCTCAAAAATTATCTTCAGAGATGCCAGAAATTATCTGGCAGTTACAAAGACTGATAAACAAATTACCATCAAAATGATTTGCTGCTGGTGGAGAGAAAATGCAGAAGTGAGATGTGCCCATCTTCTTGGAGTCAATAGGTGCATAACTGGGAAAAAAATGCTATATGGATATAGTAGAAGGTGAGGGGATCAAGTTTTGGCTTCTGCACCACTACAGCTAATCCCACCCTATGGGATAGGTAAAGACCAGAACATATTATTTTTCTGGTGCTCCCTGGACTTTATTACAAGTTTGTGCAAGTTAAAGCCACTTTAACATACATTTGGAGATCAAGCTGTCCCAAGGATTGCTTAAGTTCCTACAGTGAGTATAGCTCATCTGAGATTACAAAACCTCATCATGCCAAGATCTGAGGTCTACTTGATGAAACTATCTACAGCAAACCATTCTTCATTTGGAAACCTGACTAGATCCACTTTTGTTTTGTTTTGTTTTGTTTGTTTGATCGTTTTTTTTAAAATATCTTGTTGCCCAGGAAAGAGAAATGCCAGTTTTAATCATCTATAGAATTGTGACCGTACTGAACCAGTCATAAACATAAAATGTTTGTCCAGGTACACCTCTAAACTTCTGGAGTTTCTCATGACACTGTTGGATTTTATGCAGGTTCTAGGCACACCTTGGCCAGTCATCCATAAAGCAAAGAAATAACACCCTGCCCCATGCCCCCCCCCCCCAAAACACCAAAAAACCCAAACCAAAAACCAAACCAACCAACCAACCAACAACTAACCAAATAAACAAGCAGGCAAACAACAGCAAAAACCAAAAAGTGAGAGGTTCAGAGTATTTGGGGTTTTTTGCCCCTTTTTGGAGTTTTACCTATAGTCACCCTGTGACTTGGGCAAAGAACCCCTTTGTCTCACACAGTTGCTTCTCATTTCTTCCTCTCCAACTTGCATCTTTTATCCAGGGTTTATCTGTAGGGATATCTCCAGATAAGCCCTTGATAAGCAGAGGGATACCTTCCTTTGGATGGATATCTGGCTTGTGTCCTGCTCCTGCGAACTATGGCATCCACACAGGAGAAGTCTAAAAACCCTCAGATGAGGGGCAATAACTAGTAACTTAGGGCTTATTTGCCCTTCCTCACAAGTCTTTGCTGACCTGCACTGCCTAGTCTTGGAGGCTTTCTTTGACAGACAAATGCGTGTTCACTGCTTCACATATGCAAGGCCCAGGAATTTTTAATATTTGCTCAACTTGCACATTTTTTATATGGTTTATAGATTAGTTTGTGGCTGAATATTGAATGCCATAATTAGAAAATGGCTAATGCACTTTATTATAGTAAATGATGATGTGAGATGTTGAAAAATTGATGTTTCAAATAGCACTTTTACTTAAGGACACATAAAAAAGTGTTCCAAAGACTGAAAAAAAGAGCTCGAAGCTGTGCTCAGGATGCTGCTTAAGCTGCAACACAAGAGAAACTGTTAAAAGCCAGAGACAACTGGATATGAGGAAATAGTGTATAGAAGCAGAGTCAGAGATGGAGGGAGATTTTAACTCTCATTTCAGTTATGAAAATGCACTTGGAAAAAAGTGCTGCTTTCCAGACTAAAAATGGCAATTCCATCAGTTTTCCCAATAACCCCATCAGTTTTCATAGTGAGTATAAACCAACAAATGCTACTCACAGTGAGGGTAGAAACTTTGATCAGAAAAGGAGGAAAGATTTACCAAATGTCAGGACACTCATTTCAGTGTTTGGAAACGTGACAGAGGATTCTATCCAACTCTCAGTGATCCCAGTGGAAAACCTCCACCTCAACTGATATCACTGGGATCCAGACAGCCTGTGGAGCAGAACTGGTGCGACCAAGATGGAAAGTTAGGGTCACGTCAAAATTCCTGTAATCTGCAGCATTTCTGGGAGGCTTGGTTGCAGTTTGTACCCTTCCACTCACACACTGCACAGCTGCCAGACAGGATACTCAGACTTACCGACTTTCTAAATATTTCTTGAAACCTCTGGAATGTTTTGGGCAAGATCCAGGAGCTGGAAAAATATAATTGTGGATCTTCTTGAGAAAAAAAAATGCAAAAAAATACTGGTAATTATTTGAAATAGCACTAATTTAGTGTGACTGAGGGAACCCAAAAGTTGCTGAATGGATAGAACAGCTGGGTGAGGTTCCAGGCAGAGGGACTTGTGCTGGTAATCAAAGGCACACAGATGAGATTGAAGCTGCTGGGCTCATGCTAAACTCTGCCTCGGGGTGGTAAGGGCTAGTAAGAGCCATGCACCGTGCCATCTGCTGGGTCTGGGACTGATTTTAACCATTTCTCTAGGTTCTTGGATTAGGTCTGTCAGCTGCCTGAACCTGGCACATTGTTTTCTGACACTGATTTTCTCATCGCCACCATGAAGCATAACTGCAGCAATGAATAACACGACAACACACAGTATTTCAAGAAGATCAGAACTTACTGCACGAGACTGAAAAACATGTCCTGTGCTGAGAAGGGAGAAATGCTCTTGGGAAATGTAGGAAATGACCTTAGTAGGGCATGTGAGATCTTTTCCCTTCAAAATGAAGAACAAAGAGGCAAAAAGCAGGTCTTTCTCTTTCACCTCCTCTTGGAACCTGGTTGATAGAAGACAAATTTCTTTTCCCTCCCTTTCCTCTCATTCACTCACACTGATCTGGGACAGCTAGGGTTGAAGATACTTCTCTCATGCCTGTCTGCTGCATCTTGCTCCTGTAACCAGAGTTAGACTGATCATCATAATGGCTTCATGAAAGGATTTTCCCCCAGCTCTGATTAAGAAGGATCTTTGTATTTTTATTGAAAATACAAAACCTCTGATGTGGGGAGATGCCAAGAATATAGTCTAGGCTTTTTTTGTAATAAAGGTCTGGAACTTATTATAAGATATTGGGAAATGCTCTGAGGGTTTTGCAGTGTGGGAAAGAGTAGAGTTCTTTGATCGAGCAGTATGTTACCTGGTTGTGGACAGGGGATGAACTCCATGATTCATGTGATCTCTTCTAGTCCTTTGTTCCTCCCTGGGAATTTGCTCTATTCTTTTTCTTCCAAGGAAAGAATAGTGTAAGATTTTATCCCCTGGGCTGATTGCATGTTGCTTTCTCACATTGTTTAGCAACATGGATAACTGCTGTGCATGAGATAATTCACCCGTGTGAATTTGTTGGGGGATGCAAAGCCTGGCCTCACTCACTGTGCAGAGTGTACTTAGAGATGGCTTTCAAACCATCAGGGAAGGCTTGTTTGCACTAAATAATGGTCTGTCTCTTGAGACCGGGGGGTTGTAAGTGTTCATGTTCCCTGGAATAAAAGTTGCCTGACACTTGAGAACATGGCTTCCTTAATATGCGTGCAGAGAATCCTACAAGCAGATGGAACAACAAAAATTGGTACATATAAGGTACCCAGGAGAGATAAATGTTGAAGGAAAAAAGAGAAACCTTCACATTAGTGATAGAAAATATATATTTTTTAAGCTTTTATTGGCCTCCAGGGCTATAGGTTTTATCTCCAGTTTCTTTCTTAAATATTAAAGTAACCAGGCAAAGATTCTCATTGTGTAAACTTGTGCTTAGATATTGCTGTTGATTTTTTACCTTAGCACACATATATTTTGTTCTTAATATAGCTGCAAATAGAGGAACATCTTTATTACAGAGAATGGATACAGAATTATTCAACTTGGAGTATCCAGAATGACTTGATTCTCAGTTTTCTGGTTTTAGGTTCCACTTTTGTTAAAGTGACATTGTGAATGCTATTAATTTGAATTGATTTTATGAAGATTGAATAAAACATATAATAAATGTTGGAGAAAGAAAGGAACAATTGTGATTAAAATAAATAGGCCATATTTGTTCTTTATCAATCTCTCCTCTTGTGCACACATGCATAGAATATTTTATTTTAGAAAAAAAAAAAAGGCTACAGTTATATAGCACCTAATATATATATAATACTTAAAGAATTGTAAAATAAAAGAAAAATAACACCTCAAACACCTCAAACCCTTTCTCTTCTCATGGCGATGGTTCCCTACATACCAGTAGAAATTCTCTATAATTCTTTAAAGAAAACTAAATTATTCCAGTAAGTTCTTAAGTGAAAATGGCTAAGCTGACATTATGACCCTATAGCAAGGATTTCATCTAAGTCTAAATTCCACAGTCTCAGCTGTGGAAAGAAAAAAAGAAAAAAATCCAAGAGTTACAAAAGGATGTTAGTAGCACATAAGACCTAATATTCATGTCTCTGCTAGTCAGTAAGTGAGCCAATAATTAAATTATACAGTACAGTAAAGCTATAAGCATATATTAACCATTTGGGTCCTGATCCAGGAACACAATTCAGACTTTGTTTAATTCCAAGCATGTGACTGGTCCCTTTGAAGTAAATGGAAAAAAGTTAATTGGGGTCAGAGCCTCAAAATGGGGGTTATTCCTTTATTGACTTGAGCACTTCCTACACAGAGACAGCTCATGGCTTTCTGCCAGGTCATGTGCATACACAATGGTGGGGTGTTTTCAGCTTCTCTCATACTTTTGGGATCTTACCCTTCCTTAGCATGCCTATTTTCTTCACTGCTCTACCTAACACTATGCTTTCATAAACCAGAACTATCTTCATCTACCCCACCTCTTCCCTGAATTATCTTGGGAGTATTTCCCCACAGGCAAATATCACCCATCAGTGGCCTAGGTAGCCTGGGGGGGGGTCTCATACCTACCTCATAGGAGATTACTGATGATCATTTGTTATATTCTGCTGTGAACATGTTCCCATGGACAGACAGGCTCAATATAGACAGAGACAGATCTGCTACCCTGGCTGACACCAGTAAGCTGTAATGATTCTATTTAAAGCAGAATTCTTAGATTTAATTGATTTAATGATCATTGTGTGCAGAACTTGTCTGAAAAATGTTCCAGCAGCACTATCAGTACATACAGCACAGTCTAGGAACCTCTGCCTGGAAAGACACGTACATTTACTGGAGAAAACTGCAATCTTTGAATATCACATACCTTCCCTCATGAGCCATCAGACACATCTTTCATTTAGGCAGGCACAGAATCAATACTTATTCCCATAACAGATATCTGAATAATAGGTTAGAAATGTCTGCTGTGAGTCATTCACTACTTTTTGCTCTGTTGCTTGGTGGTCCAAAAAACTGTGAAATAGACACCAGAAAGAAAAAAAAAAAAAAAAGTCAAACAACAAAGTAACCCAATGTAGATGCCCACACTGTGTATTGGAAATCTTCTGTGAATATGTGTCTGAAAACCTTCAAGTCCTTATTCTACATACAAACCAAATGTGCTTCACTGTTTTCAGTCTCAAGTACATTCTTCTGCTCTAGGCCTATACCGTTATTTATTTAACTTATTGTTTCCCTTTGACTTCTATGTAATTTTCTTCTCTCTGCCTTTGGCAATGCAAAAAAAGAACATTTTATACTCAATCTCTAAGCTGGTTAGTTTCATGTGTGTGGCAGCTGATGGAGATGGGACTGATAGAACAAGCTCATGGGATTTGGAGATCCCCTCACATTGCTTCTTGAAAATTTGGAGGGGGATACTTTTAGACTGAAAAGCAGAAATTCACATCCAGGTTCTCTGAATAGGAGTCATGTTGCCAACTCATGCTTGCAGTGCTGGAAATGTATTTGGAAGAGAATATTTCATTTTATTGCTAGCAGCAAATAGTTACTTTGAATAATTTCGTTTTTTTTCAGTTATTTTTTCCCTTAGTCTGCATTCTACACCCTGAGATATTTCTTGTTCAGACAGGTGCCCATTTCCTCTTTCCTTCTTCACAACAAAGCAGCTCCAACTAAACAAGAAGCACCTAACTGATTTTTGTCACAAGCAGTACATGCAATGGGAACGCACTTCTGCATCCCCAAAAGCACCTCCTTAGAAAGTTCAGGGTGTGACAACCTGGAGTCAGTACCAGCTTGGGCTCTGGTGCTGTTCCTAAGAGCATGGTTCAGCTGAATGGCTGTGATTGGGCTGATCTGGAATGGGAACAGAGGGGATGTAAACACATGTTCTTTCACTGATAATTCATTTGCCATTCTTCTCCATTTAATTTATCAAATGTAATCAAATGGCCTTTTTGATCCTGAAATGACCCAAAGAGGCTGAGACTTAGTGCTTCCTCACTCTTTGACAGGAGAATTAGACTTATATTATGTAGGCACCATTTCATACTGAAATATACACAACAGATTTCTGTCTATTACATGCTTTCTTCGTGTCTACCATAAACTTTTCTTGTAAAGAAAGAGAAAAAAATGTTATTTTAATATATTGAAAATCAGTGGAGAGTTAAAAAAGGAAAAAGGAAAAAGGAAAAAGGAAAAGAAAGAAAAATAAAGAAAAAAGAAAAGAAGGAAAATAAGGAAAAGAAAAAAAAAAACAACAAAATTGAGAAAGGAAAAGATGTGGGAAAAATTAATACAAAGAGAAAAAGAATAAGAAGATTAGAAAAAACTCAGCAGCATCTTCTGACAGAATGCCAGGATCTGAGAAATTCACTCACTAGAAGGAATAATATGTGCAATGAAATGATTTCTCTCTCTCTCAAAAGTATTGAGATAAATAATACTGTGATGTTAGGAAAACAAGAAGAGCAGTGTAATCAGTGTTCAAAAATATTTCTTCTTAAAATGTGCTTGGCTGCTCTGGAAGATTTCAATCTCTGGACTGGAATATTACATTCTGGTAGTCTCCTCTCACTTGTACATATACTGGTGTAAATTTGGAGGAACACAGAATTATGAAATAGTTTGCATTAGAAGGGAACTTTAAAAACCATCTAGTCCATCCTTACCTGAAATGAGCAGGGACATTTTCAATCACCAGCTCTGTGATTTTTAGTAAAGCATTTCTGGATGCAGAGCATTCAGTAAATAACACCTGAAGTTGTCAAGAGGTAACAAAGTGTTCCAGAGCTTTCAGACCAACCTAAGATTTTGCGTGGACAAGAGGAATCACCAGCAGCATAACTGCACATCCCTTAATCTTGCTCATCAGTCCCTCCAAAGTCATGTAGCTCTATCTAAACCAGCCAGCTTTCTATAAATTCCCAGGGAGGTGGATGCAATATGTCAAGTGTTATCTGTGTACACATGTTGAATGACCAGCATTTAAAATGGTGGAAATATTCCTGGGAAATTATTTAGAGTAGGGTAAAGATGTACTTTCTTTCATATAAAATGTTCTTGGTCATTTTCTAGAAAAACAAACAAACAAACAACAAACGTATCAGAGAAATCTTTTTCCTGTCCTTTCTTCATCAAGGGGATATTCTTGTTATGCTAAGCCTTTAATGTACATTAGCTTTGCCCTTTTTATTTTCATAACTCGTATTTGTTGACTTTGGTAATTTTTCTACCGTGTTTTCTTTCCCCAGGAGCTTTCTTTCACAGAATCACAGAATGGTGGGGGTTGGAAGGTACCTCTAAAGATCATCCAACCCCCCTTCCAGAGCAGGATTGCCTACAGTAGATCACACAGGAACAAGTCCCGGTGGCCTTTGAAAGTCTTCAGAGACAGAGATTCCACCACCTCTCTGGGCATCCTGCTCCAGTATCTGTTACCCTCACAGTGAAGGAGTATTTCCACACGTTGAGGTTGAACCTCCTGTTTTATAGTTCATGGTCATTGTCCCTAGTCCTGTCACTGGACACCACTGAGAAGAGCCTGGTTCCATCTTCCTGACACCCACCCTTCAGCTATTTATAAGCATTGCTAAGATCCTCCCTCAGCCTCCTCTTCTCCAAGATAAACAAACCCAGCTCTCTCAGCCTTTCCTCATATGGTAGGTGCTCCAGGAACTTAATCATCTTAGTGGCCCTGTGCTGGACCCTCTCCACTAGTTTCTTGTCCTTCTTGAACTGGGGAGCCCAGGACTGGATACAGTACTCCAGGTGAGGCCTCAACAGTACATAGCAGGAGGGGAGGGGAACCTCCTTCAACCTGATGGCCAGTCTTCCTAATGCACCCCAGGATGCCATTGGCCTTCTTGGCCATGAGGGCACACTGTTGGCTTATGGTCATCCTGTTGTCCACTAGGACTCTCATGTCCTTAGTTATGTTCTTTTGGTAACTCACATGCAGTGTATAACAGGGCTCAGCACTCTTGCTTAAACTGACTTTTTCATGCTCTTTTGTGACTTGTACCACAGCCAAATAAATTGTCTGGAATGAATGCTGGAATCTGACTGCATTATATATAGACAGAGACGGTAACTTCTTCGACATTAGAACATAGGCTAAAGAGAGTCCTTAGAGAACTGTTTTTTGTGTAAAAAACATACCCAGGCTCTTGAGCTGAAAGCCCCAGAATATGAAATCAAGGGAAGAATTTGATCTAGGTACTGTCTGCCAAAGATCACTTCCCTCCACCTGGGGGCTGGTAGCATCAGCACTGCTAAAGCACAAGAAACAGGCCAGTGGAGTTAGAAGTAACATATGCAGGAAAAACAGAAATAGCTTTATTTTGTGCTTCATCTTTATTTAGTATAAGCTCATACATGGAAGTGCTTGGTATTTTGAATCATATTAAAAATAACTGTTATGGTTATGAGAAATGCATTTTCCCATTCAATAAAATAGAAAAAACAAACCAAAACAACAATAACAAACAAAAAACCCAACCCCAAACAAAAACCAAGTATCTGTTCCTGTGTACACGTTTACGACTGACTTTTAATGAACTCTGTAGACTCTCTTCTTAGTTTTTATGCTTAGATTTCTAACTTTTGACCTTTTCCTGGTATGACAACCATGCCAAATGGTTTATGAAGCTATATTCACAAAATATGGGAGGTTTAAAATTTATGCCCCTGGATATACTTTCCAAAGCAGGATGCCTGATCTGGTACAAAGTGTACTCATATTTGTTCCTCATCATTAACAAATTTACTCAAATTGGATTTGAAATGTGGAGGGTGTTTTATTTCCAGAAAATATTTCCAGTATTTTTAGGAGACTTTCAGGCTAATTTATGGCCTTGCCTAGTAATACTAACTGACTGTTAAATAATATAGTGGAGAAATGTATGATTGAAAGCAGAGTCTAAAGACCTAGCAGATCTAATCTTTATCTTTCCCAGTACCTTGATTTGTCTGGTAGGTAGTGGATAAAAACAATCCTTTCCTGATGAGTTTTTAAATTGAATTTTTTAAGGTTTATTTTGAGCAAAAGTTTTTCTGGAAACATTAAGAAAGCATCACAGAAGAGACAAATGGAGCATTTATTCTACATAGCTCTCAAAACCAAATCCTCATTTCTACCATTTTGTCTTTTATTTGCTCACTATTCTGGTCACATTATGATGTTACCGAGATAAGAAATTCAAGAATACCAATGATTTAAGCCATCATTTATCACGGAAAAACCCCCAAACAATCTATATATTCATCAATGGATTGTTGTGACTTGCTTTCTAGATAAGTGGAAATGTTTAATACAGTCAGGTGTCCAAATCCTGCTCTCTTTCTGAATTGCCTCATTGTTTGATGGTGGCTCACAGGAGGAGTGATGGCACAAATGGGACTTGGGAAAGCACCCATGCTTGAGGAAAATTGCTATGAAGATGAGAAAGCATTGCCAGATCATGCAGCCATGAAAAAGCAATTATGGCAGATATCCAAAGATTACTGAAAGAAGGGACCTGAGGAAATCAGATGAACAATGCCTTAGTTGAATTATGAATAACATGGAAAGATTTGATAATCTCTAGGATGGTAAAGTTGATTTTTTAATAATGAAAGCTAACATTTATCTGTTGTCTTCTTTGTGTAATTATTTTGTGCATTTAGAAAGTCAAAGGCATTAAGGTAACTTTGTGAAATGTATATATGAATAAGTAATATATATGCACACTACTAATTACAGACACCCTCTATGGTCACTGTTTGTCAACATGCTATTTCCATCTCCCAAGAGACAAAAAATGAGAGAAAATGTTAAAAGAATTATTTTTAATTTCATGTCCCTTTCTTGAGTCCCACCTCTACTCCTATTTTTCTATTGCCTTTCATTATCTTACCATGATTTTATTTAAATTTTTACGTTTAAAATAAACTTTACTAAGGGGCTGCTGCTTCAAACTATCTTGCCACTTTTTGGAAGATTGTTAAAATGCATGTAATAAATAATTGAATTAAAATTTTGAATACAAAGATTCAAAGCATAAATAAGTATCATTACCTTATCTGTTTTATATATGACACTTGTTAATATCCTTATGTACTTTGTATGCAGCTGTCTTGTTCATAAATGAATTTTCTGGTTTGTTATTCAAGACACTCATGTAAATATTGAATTTTATTTATAACATTAAATAATAAATAAAATATGACTAATAACACTCACTAAATTTTAAGTA
This sequence comes from Chloroceryle amazona, assembly GCA_027560015.1. Lineage (NCBI taxonomy): Eukaryota > Metazoa > Chordata > Aves > Coraciiformes > Cerylidae > Chloroceryle > Chloroceryle amazona. The sequence continues at coordinate 172,294 of JANHFX010019668.1, forward strand.
TATTTATATAATAATTCACAATATCTTGGATAAGATTTGACCTGATTAGGTAGAACCTTTTTGAACTACACTTGCTAAGTAATTTTGGTTTGATAGTGAGACCTTCATAAATAATATTTTAATTTAGTTTTTTGTCTGCTTACTCATCTAATCTATAGTGACTTAATTTTGATTAGTGTTGTGTAAACTTATTCTGATTATGAAAGACTACTTAAAGACTTATAATTTTGTGCAACCCAAATGCTTACATAAAACAACCACATTTTGGTTGAGTTTGTAATCTAATTACAGTCCTGACTCTAAGTGATGTTGTAAGTCTGGTTTCTGAATAACCACTCTATACTGCATTTGTATTATTTATGATGATGTCATGTGAGGAACTATCACAAACTTATTAAAGCTAAACATAAGTTATGATCATATGATCACATCATATCATATCATATCTACTGCTTCCTGTCTACCCTATAGGTCAGTTATGCCGTCAATGAAAGAAATTCAATTTAGCTGACAAACTGTTGGCTGGCACCCTACCAGGTATCAGTAGGACCTGCCAAGATTTGTCTTGGCAGCCTCTCCCATCAGAGCTATGAAAGCTGGAGGGTACAGAAAAGCAGATGGTGTGCTTACTGCAAGGAATTATTCATAATGACATTATTTATGATAAATCTATTCTGTCTGTTTCTTATTACCTTATGAGTTTCCATACTGGACTTCTTGCACCAGGTGAGACCCATGCCTGTGGAGGCATTCATGATTTCCTCTGAAAAATTGTGAAAAGAGGTTGAAATTATACAAGGCTGCAGAAAAGATCTTGTGATGTATTTCTTAAGGAAAAGAAATGCAGGAAAAAAATTCCAATTGCTTTTATTGATGGTTATGAATGCTTGGAAGATAGGGGGATGATGAATGTGCAGTGCTAGTTCATTGTGAGCAATCCAGAGTCTCTGACCATAGTTTCTGTAGGTACAAGTAAAGGTCAATGAGTCAGAGTGACCAAATACTCATGAAGCAGACTGGCACTCTATGAGCAGTGATTGTTTCTGCCCACCAGAGAGGATTGCTGGTGCAAGAAGCTACACTGTGCTAATTCCCAGATGTGTCAAGCTGGGTAACCTATGGGAATACACTCCAGCCCCCTTCTAAACAGAATCATGCTTTACCTTTCAATGGAGGTGGGCATGAAAAGGCAGGAAAAAAAAGGTGGGGACATGATGCAAAGAAAAGTGGTTGCAGAGACAATGAGGTGGGAGCCCTCCAGGCTCCACGGTACAGGTGCAGTGGAGGATACAGAATTCACAAGTGAGATGCAGACACAGTTGGGCTATATTTCACACGTGTATATTTTGTATATCTAGTATTGGGACACCAATATTACTTGGCTTTATTAACAGTTTTCACACTGTTGCATAATATTTCCTTAAGCAATGAAGGAAGTGTGGTCAATAGGAAATAATCCAAAGGTAGTGCAAAATTGGCTGGAAGAATCACACAAAGAATGGCTGTCATTGGTCCAGTGTCAGAATGGAAGGACATATGGATGGAGATTTTTCTATGCCTACAGTTATTCACATTTCATTACTTACTAAAAAGTTTTGTGCTTGAATAAGATATATGCTTATTAAAACTAAAAATTATGCCAAAATGAGAGAGGCTAGAGAACTAAATAGGACAAGATTAACTTTAAGGTCAAAATTAACCAATGGTACTAGACATACTTTCTGAAAAAGGGTGCTGTTCATTAGGGATAACTGCAAAGAATTTAATTAGGTTCATCTCATTTAAACTTTATCTTACATTTTGGGATTCAGTCTAATCCAAAGACAATTAACATCCTAAAAGTCCTTGGGAAGATGGAAAAAAGACTGCTTTTTTGGTTAGAGAAAGTGGAAAATTCTGACCTTAAAGAGTAACTACCACACAGTTTGAAGAGGCATTGACTATGAACCTGCACTGTCATGCAGATATGGAAAAAGCAAATACTTCACATGAAATGTGAAATAATTCTTCTGCTATATAGGCACCACAAGAGTCTACTGGAATGCATGTTCTGGCCTGTGAATGTCAAGAAAGAGGTGGACTCAAAAAATCCCAGGGAAAAACAGTGAAAATTATAAAACATCTGAAAAACTACAGCCTACAAAGAAGAGTTGATGCAATCTGGGATATTTAAAGATGCAAAGGCTAGATGATCACTAGTGTGGCAGGAATTAGATTGTTCCTCATGCTAGATGCACTAGGACAAGAGATGTTGAGGTAAACTCTAAAGAATTATAGTATCATTGAACGTTAGGGGTTGGAAAGGACTGCTGGAGATCATTGAGTCCAACTGCCCGGCCAGCACAAGAGGGAAAGATTTAAGTTGATATTAGTCAGAGAAAATGAACAAACAGTGATATATGGTTGTGTCCTGTTTTGAGTGAGAGCAAAACTGATTCTGTTCAGTGATTTTATTTTTCAGCTCAGTTATTCTACCTAACTGCACTTTCTGAAGTTAGTAGCCTGTTTTCACAGCGTCCGCTTCTAGCAGTATTAACACCCCAAGTTTAAGGCCACTGCTGGATCTTGTGAACCACACTGGGGGGTGCAGAAAGTGAAAGGCCACACCTGCAGGGAAGAGTGGACAGGGCAGGTGACCCTAAACTGATCAACAAGGGATTCCATCCCATATACGTCATATTCAGTATAAGGCTGAGGGATCTGGAGGGTCTGTGGCTCTTCTCCCGTCTTGGCCCGATTTGCGAGCTTTGCTCGGCTGGGCTCAGGTTCTCTTTTGGTTCCTTCCTTGGAGCATCCAAGGAGGACTCTGTCTGTTCTGCCTTTGATCCCAATCACTGTGTTCCTGAATCTGGTACCAGAATCCAGCTTCTGAACAGCTCCAGCTCCCCTTTCTCTTCCCCTCTGGGGAGGGAGGGAGGTTAACAGAGAGCATCTGTTATAGGTCTAAGGGGCCATCCTGACCCTAAACCATGAATAGCATAGGACAGTTGTGATAGCTTTAAGATTTAAAAAGATGAACTCCATTTTGGTGTAATACTGTATTTATTGTTGCTCCTCCTTTAGAGAAGAGGAATGAACTAAATGTTTTGCCTAGGTCCTTATAGGTCCTATTTTCTGTGGCCTCTCCTTCTAAGAGCTCCCTCACTCTTCCTAAGGCAGTGATAAGCATAGGATGTGTAATTAATGTGCTCAGGAAAGTGTAGAATTGCCCAACCCAAATACAAATCTTAGGCTGATGTATATTACTTATTTTCTCATGTCTACTTCCCTATACCTCTGACCTTTACAAAGCAGATCTCTTTTGTTGTTGTATGATGGTAAATGAATCATCCTTGGTTTTAGTAGTAACCCTGCAGGCCCTACTATCACATCTGAGATGTTCACAGAATCACAGAATGGTTGAGATTGGAAGGAACTTCTGGAAGTCATCCAACTTGACTGGTCAAGCAGGTCTACCAAGTCCAAAGAGCATGCTATTTTTATCCTAAGCCTGCTGAGGATGTCAGCTGTCATCAAGCCACGTATCACATATACTTAGCAAGATGTACTGTTTACACTAAAAATTGAGAGGGATATTTAAGGATAAATAGCATTTCATTTTCCTGACAAAATAGGCTGATATCTGTAATCAATCCCAGACTGGTAAACATTATTGATAAGGCTTCAGGTAGCAATTTCCTTATATTGCACTCTAATATCAATGTCAGCCTCATCAGTACTGACCCATCTTTGCCTTTTCATGAGAAAATAAAAAATGTCATGGTTTCATGCGTACTAATAGGTAATGTATTTTGCTTCCATGCAGAAGTCATTATTTATTCAGAGCAGTTATTATCCCCACTTCTGAAGATTTTCACATATGTTAACTATGAGAGACATTGAATTATTCCTCTGTTAGGAGTTTCCTGGATCTCTCTTCAGCTACCAACTTGTCCACTTGCTAGGTTGACAGTTCCCTGTCTTGACACTGCATTTCAGCTCTCAATTCTTACACTCCAATGGGAATCATGGAGGGACTAGTGAGTGGAATTCACTCCTTTGATGCCTTCATACTTGCCTGTTTTCAAATTGAAGATCCAGAATTGTCCAGCTATGGGTCATACCAAAATGAATTAAAAAAAACCCCAGGAGATGTGTAGACAGCATCTAGATATGGAATGTCTCTTCCAACCTTTGGCAATATTTGTGCCAGAGTAAGACATCTTGGGATGTCTCATATTAACCAATCTGTCTTCTGACTCATGACTGCCTTGCAGGCACCTAGTACGCACCTCATACGGTCTTCCTGGCTTCACATACCTGGACATGTAGGGTCCTGCATGCCCTAAAGGGCTCTCTGCAGCTCAGCTGGAGTGAAGGAGGTGGATTAATTTCATACTGACAGCAGTCTTGGAGCACCTATAGCAGAGAGAATCTGTTACAGTCATTGATATATTCTCAGTGATTTGTGGTTCCAGCAGACAAAAAAGACATATTACTAGACAAGATATTCACTTCAGTTTGTTCTGTGACTTGGGCTTGTTATTTTGATATTTTTTTTTTTCCCTCACATAGATTTATTTATCTGTAAATTAATTTTTTTTAAAAACTTTTATGGATGTGTACGCTTTTCCTAGTAATGCTTCTCTACTGATCTATTACTAATCAGCACTCTACTTCCACACTGATCTGAAAAGATGCCAAGTTGTTTTACAAATTAAAGCCACCACAAGAATGAAGACCTACAGTGGAAAAACAGCATTGTCCACAGTCCATCCTTAGAAATGAAGACAACTAAGGAGCAGGATAATTGCAGCCTTTTCAGGAAAGAACACATAATAGCATCAGATATTTCTGAAGGGCTGCTGTCATAAAGTATTTTGTCAAAAGTGAATTTTGAACACCTAAGAGCTATTTTTCCAAATGCAAAAGAAATCTCTATGTAGTAATTAACAAAATGAAACAAATGACCCATCTTTAGTTTAAAAAAGCATTAACAAATTACTACACAATATAGTTCATTTGGTTTTGAGTCCATAAAACTGGTTTCATGTCAGCAGTTAATTGGTGTAAAGTTAGTGCTACTGCCTCATACATATTTTCTCTGTCAGCTTCATAGCTTTTAACATCTGCCTGGACATGCTTTAGCAGAAATGTTCCTATATTTAATAGCCTACTTCTTTCCATCATCCTTTCAAGGATATAAAAAATCAAATATAGGATTGCAAAAGTTTCTGGAATGAGATCTCAACCACTGGGAATACTGTTTGTTTTTTTTTTAATATGTACCAGCTCTGTATTAACTCAGCATTTCTAGAGGTTTTGTGTTGGTTTGTTTTTTTTTTTCTGTTTGTTTGGTTTGGTTTTTGTTTTTTTTTTTTTTGGTGACTTGGTAGTATTTTACCTTTAAAACTATTAGAATGTATGAGTTCATCAAACTTCTCCAAAACCCACTGTTGTGAATAGCAAAAGAAGAACAGAATTTGCTTTTTGCACTTAAATATACTTGGATCACTGAGAATTATTTCAAGTGATACAGCACATCTTCACAAAACAAGTCTGAAAGGATGTCTGTATATGTAAACCTCTACCAGTCTAAAATGTCTAGGCAAAGGACAGACCAGCAATACCTCTGAGTTATCACTGTCAGACCATGACTCAGACCTCTGCTGTGCCCAAGGGCTGCCTGTGCCATCTTGGGTAAGACACTCTGAAATTTCCTTTGCTTCAAGTACCCATTGGTCAAATGATAATGATGGCATCCATTGGTCTTGTCAGATAAAAAATTAAGGGACACTGTGTTACAATGCCAAACAGGTTCTTCAAAATGGATAAGTGTGGCTGAAATAACCTCTTTCTAAACTGTGTACTGTATGCTTTAAATAAATAACAGGCTTTTGGTAAAGAACTGTTATGTATGGGGAAAATGCAATACTTTGTGATCACTGATGTCTTTCTAGTGGAAATTCATCATACTGCAAAAATTCCATGACCATCTTGTCACTAGCAAACATCTTAGATATTTTAATGAGAATACTATTTTGGCATATAAGCTCTTTTTTTACAAATCTAAGGATTTGTACTTTTTTTTAATTGACAGCAAAATTTTAGCAAAAATGGATTCTTTACTGGATATGCCATAGCTTGGGAACAAGGGGAAGAAGTATTACTGTTTCCCACTTTAAAATGAAGAAAAATACACTACATAAATCGTTGGTACAAAAGAGGCATTAGAGTTTTGCCCAGCAAAGAGAAATGAGTACTTTACTAAATCTGGGTTCAGAGCTGTGTACTGAGGTTCTAGTACATTCAAATTTCGCATATGATGGATTTTTTTTAAGGTTGTTAAAAAAATTATGTCTGATTTTTGAGTACTTTCTGGTGTAAATAATACACATTAATCAGATGAGGCAATTTTTTTTTTCTTGGGTACCTTCCCTCTTCATTCAAGATAAAAAAATCATCACTACAGAGTCATAGAATTAGGCTGTAGGAATTTTCTGATGTGCTATCATGACACTAAGTGCCATAGCTGAATTGCTGAATAAATGGCAAAAAAGAACCCTGCGTAACAGAGGAAATTAAAGGTCATATGCAACAATAAAATGGAAATAATATTCTGCATTATATATACACATAAATGCATTTTACTTATCTGTGCTATTCAAATACTATAATTATTTTTCTTCTTTGTTCAAGTTGCATTTTTTTATCTTTCACTTCAGGCTGACCCAACTGCATAGTTCAAAGCACCGTTCCATGCCTTTTCCCTGAGAGCTGAAGCAGAGGAGATGACAAGAGTACTGTGGTTCCACTCCTTTCTTTGGCTGTGGAACAACAACAGAAGGACACATACATGAGTCACACAATTGTCAAAAAGCTACTTAGAGACTGGACAATCACCTTGGATTAAGGAATTAGGAAATACAATGTAAAACCCCAGAGGAACTACATTACAGTGTCATTTACTTGGGCCAAGGAACTGGCCAATATGTGGGACAACTATTTGTTAGAATTATTTGTTTCTTTCATGTGATACATTACCAAATCCCATATACAAAATTGCTTTCCACAGCACAGCACAGACACCTAGGTGAACTCCTTTCCTTTGCTTTCTCAGCCTCTTCCTATCCAGTGCTCTACCCAAGAAACTCCTTGTCCCTCTTGGTCTTATTTTCTTCCAAGTTTACACTCTCACTGATTGTTTTGAAGATCCCTCAGCTTCTCCCTGTCTGCTGTCTACTTCTTCTGACAAATGAATACAAATAGCTTCACTAATTAAATCCTGGTACCTGTGTTTTTGCTTCAGTTTGGTTTAGGCCATGGCTTTCATCATATCCTTTTTTTTTTTGCTCAACAAGGGCCATTTACTCGTTCCTTCTTTTAGTGTTACTGGAAGGACATGTTTGTGATCTCCAGCAGTCTTTTTTTTTCATTTGAAACAGTGAAATTCAGACTTGTTATGATGAAAGATACTTTTCTGGACTATTCTTAATTATCATTTCCAGGCATTCTCAAAAGAGAATAGCTGGTATGAATCCAGGAAATCTTTTATCTGTTGTGGGTTTTTTCGTGTGGTGTTTTTTTTTTTTTTCTTAGGTGTGGCAACACATAACCACAGGCACAAATGGATTCTTCTAGGATCAGAGACATGCTATGTGTGAGTGTAAAATGGAGTGTGTGAGAGATGGATGAAAAGTCTGGTTAAAAGAAGAATCTGGCTGACAATATCAATTAACATACCTATTTGATTAGTTTTTGTCATAACATATGTATAGAAACAAATTATGATATTTTTCAGAGGAAAGGTGAGCCTGTGAAGATCCTTTATTCACTTAGACACATGAATTTGCATTTAAACTGTGAGAAAAAGCTAGCTATGTGACACTTTTTATGTTCAAAGGTTTTGCCATTGTACCTGGCTGCCACATAAATTAAAAAAGGCAATGATTCTAAGTGAATAAACATTAATTTTAATTTTTTCAGTGGTTATGCTGCTGTCTCAAGTATGGTTTTATTGTTATATATAGAGACAAAACATTTTTTTTTGAGGGAAATCTTGTGAAAATGGATCATGTGGTTTTGCAAGGTGGCATCGTTAAGATGTGAAGTCTGATGATTATAGTGTTATACAGAAATTTTTGAAAAAATGACTGTCCCTAAGTGTGGTAATTTTACTTCTGTTGCCTGCCAGAAATGAGAGGCCCAATTCCTACAGATGAGGAAATTACCCCCTTAATTTTTGCTGAATTTTAGTATGGCAGGTCACAGCCACGCCCCCGCCACCCCCCCCGGCACCAACTTCCTCCTCAGCCGCCGCCGGACCCTCCTCTGCTCCCGCCCCCCACACCTCCCGGACCCCGGCA
>JANHFX010019669.1:0-31045 GCA_027560015.1 Chloroceryle amazona
CCGCAAAAAACAATACTCAAAAGAATGGCAAGGTGTAAGGGGTTACAAATATTCAGACTTTATTATAAATAAGAAATACTGTTTTATACATAAAACCTGCAAGTGTTGCATTTTTGTTCACCACCCCAGACAGCAAGACCACAGATTAAGGCAAAAAAAGCTGGAGTGAAGGCACGTACTGAGGGGGCCACAGTCAGGAGTAAGGTGATGAAGGGACTGTCACGCGTTGCCCGTGACACCCAGCATTTCACCAGCAGCTGTCACATCATCACATTATGTAAAGAAATAACTGGACTTATACACTGAGTAATGTCTGTAATGCAGTAGTGATTAAGAGATCGCTTATAAAGGTTTTTTTTTTATTATTTAAAAATAAAAATCTGTTAAAAACAGCTTAAGAAAAAAAAAAATAGAAGAAAGCAGGAAACCTTAAGGCCTGAGGTCAGCCAGGGCATGCGCGCATCTTCGCATCTGCTCTTCTCACAGCCTTGGCAGAGAGGTGACGCGGTTACAACCAGCCATCTGACCAGAGCAGCTGGCCAAGGCACCGACCATGGCATCCCCGGTGCCTGGGCGAGCACAGGTAAGCTCTCCTCTGGGTACTGGGTGTGGCTGCAGGCAGGGGGAAAGCCCAAGCTTCTCCCAGAGAAGGGGTACGGGACCGAGGCAGGGTTTTCTGGGAACACCCCCTGGTGAGGGTGCCCCAAGCCTCCCGCCCATTGCACAGTGCTATCAAGGTGTCCCCAGATCCATCTCTCTGACCATCTCAATGCTAGGTCTGGTCTCCCAACAGTGCTTACAGCTCCTCAGAGCCAAGTTACAAAGCCCCAGCCCTGCTCTCCACCAGGCACAACATCCCTGGGGACAAGGGACAGGGAATGGGGTGCTGTCAACACCCCGCAGTGGGGCTGAGCATTGAAGGGAGGGCCAGAAATCATCCACCTAATGGGCCAAGTAGTTGTTGCTGATGTCCGCAGGGGAACTGAAGATACAGGAGAGGGAAGAAAGCAGGATCCCAGCTAGGAGAGAGAGCAGGCTCTAAGGGAATAGCACAGAGAGAAGGGATATAGGGTGCATGTGCCCTGATGTCTATAGGGGAAAGCACGGAGAGGAGAGGCCAGGCTGTGCCACTCTGGAAATATGGCTGAGTATGTTTTACACACACATACGCACACACAAGAGACTTCCTCACACTATAATCATGATTAACAACAACAGAAAAAAAATAAAAAAGAAACACAAAAAAAACCCAACAAAAATCACATTCACACAAACAATATAAATTTGAAATAATTAATAGCACCAGTGTGTGTCAGATAATAATTTCTTTCCCCGCTACGCAAACGTACAAAGTTGCATAGTGTTTAAGGATAGATATATACTGGATCTCAGGAAGGGGGGAGGAAGGATGCCAAGCAAGGAGGAAGCCGCAGAGAGAGAGAAAGGGGATGCTCTGGGCTCGGAGTGAGGGGCTCCCTGCCACTCCCCTCCCAGCACCAGTAAGCAGTTGGGAGACACTATGTGGGGAGGGAGCCTGCGGGGAGGTGCGGTAGCAGTGTGAAATGCTGACCGGCCACCCGAGCCTGGCCTGAAGTCCCTGTGCTGCAGTGGCTTTATGGTCACTGGGAGAGCAATAACCAAGAAGAAAGGAGGGCACTGGTAAACTCCAGCTCTTTCTGCCAGCTTAGAAGTGGGCAAAAGTCGACAGAAACACCAGGAGATGTAAAAATGCCACTGTCCTCCTCCAGGAAAAAGATGGGGAGGAAGATGTTTGCGTGCCCCCTTCCTTTCCCACCTGAGGACAGGCAGCGTGAAGGCCAGTGAAGCTGTCAGAGCTCTCTGGATGGCAGCTCTCCTCTTCAAGACCGCTCCTGCTTGAACAAACTGACCTGTCAATCAGATATTTGTAGTCTAAAAACACCAGCTCCTCTGGCAATTAATTCAGTAACAACACCTACAGACAGGAACGCAGCTCACGGCTTCCACACACCCCAGCCCAGACTACCCAGTGGGTCGCTGCTTACAGACCCAACCCAAAACTTCTTCATGGACCAGGAGCGGGACTGACAAGACCTCTCACTCCTCCAGTAAAGACCTACCACTCCACCAGTATCCCATCTTCCCAAAGAGCTCCTCTCAGAAGCTGCCTTTTTCTCAGAGCAATACATCATCACAGAAAGCATTTCAGAAAGAGGCTTTGGCTATTTTGTCACAGGCTACCAATGCTGCTGGATTGGCCACTAGTTAATGATAAAAATAAAGAATATTAAAAAAAAATAAATTCACAGGGTTAGAAGTAGGGAAGAGGGATCTGAATGAGTGCAGCTATACTGGCCATTACAATAATGCTTTGGTAGCCATCCCCTTCCTTCACAGGGACAGAGAGCTCCGGGGACAAGGATTTTAGAGTTGAGGGGATCAGAGAGGAGAGAAAGGAGGGTTAGTTTTGCCTTGCTGTGTACAGCTCACATCGTCATTTCTGAACCACTGTATAAAGACTCCAGAGCATCTGTCATCCTTGTGCTCATCAAAGGGAAACTGTGTCTGAGAAAGGGGTAAAGGTGGAGTGCTCAGGAAGACAATTTATATAAAAACCCCTTTGATGCCCAAAGACGGATATATAATTTGCTTCTCTTAATTAAAAAAAAAAACAAAAACAAAAAACCTAAACAAAACCAAACCAAACCAAAAAAACCCAGAAAACAAAATAAAAACCTTTCAACTTAATCCTGATTTGAGAAAACAGTGGCTGTGAGCAGCAAAGAGTTGGGGATCTGAAGAAGGTAACGTGTGTTAAGGCACTCCATAGCCAAACCACCACTCCACCGCTCCCCGGGGGAATACCCCCCACCCCCAGCACACCCTCAGGGTTTCTCAATGGACGGGGTGTTAAAACAGCCAGATGGCAACGTCTTCTTGATGTCCTCCAGGTTGCTAATGTCCTTCAGGATCTCTTCAATGTCCCTGTTGTAGGCCTGTATTGCATCATCTTGCTTCCTGGCTTCTCTTTCCAGGAAAGACACTTTCTGGTCCAAGTTGCTGTCTTTCATCTGGTCTTTGGCACTGTTCAGGGTACCTTCAATTTCATTCAGTTTGTTCAAGTCCACTGTCTCCAGTTGCCCTGAAAAGCCAGAAGCAAATAGTGAAGTCCATTAAAAACACCTTTAACACTCTGGTTTTGGGTGCTTACACAGCTGAGCCCATACTGAGACCTCCATTGGGCCACCTCTGCATTAGAAGGAGCATTTAGAACAGGACCAGTCAAATTGGTCACACCTTCAGTGCCCCAAAACCAGTCCTCAGCTTGCAGAAATCACAGAATGGTTTAGGTTGGAAGGGACCCTTCAAGGTCATCTAGTCCAACCCTCCCTGCAGGGAGCAGGGACATCTGCAACCAGAGTAGGTTGCTCAGAGCCCTGATCAACCTTACCTGGAAGGGTTCCAGGGATGGGGCATCTACCACCTTGCTGGGCAACCTGAGCCAGGGTCTCACAACCCTCAGTGTAAAAAATGTCTTCCTTCTCTTCAGTCTAAGTCTCCCTCTCTTTGTTTAAAAGCACCACCCCTTGTCTTATCACAACAGGCCTTGATAAAATGTCTGTCCCTATCTTTCTGACAGGTCCCTTTAAGTACTAAAAGGCCACACTAAGTTCTCTCTAGATCATGTCACTATGTGCCACATCCAGTCTTTCCTTAAACACCTCTAGGGATGGTGACTCCACAACCTCCCTGGGCAGTCCATTCCAGTGTTCTATCACACTTTATATGAGGAAGTGCTTCCTAAGATCCAACCTAAACCTCCCCTGGCGCAGCTTCAGGCCCTGCCCTTTCGTCCTGTCACTGGTTGCCTGGGAGAAGAGCCTGACGCCCACCTGCCTACAGCTTCCTTTCAGGTGAGCTGTAGAGAGTGATGAGGTCCCCCATGAGTCTCCTCTTCTCCAAGCTGAACAACCCCAGCTCCCTCAGCCTCTCCTCATCAGACTTTCCCTCCAGTCCCTTTCCCAGCCTCGTCACTCTCCCCTGGACCCGCTCCAGAACCTCAATATCCTTCTTGAAGTGGGGGGCCCAGAACTGCACCCAGTACTCGAGGTGAGGCCTCACCAGTGCCAAGTACAGGGGCAGAATCACATCCCTAGGCCTGCTGGCCACACTATTCCTGATACAAGCCAAGATGCCACTGGCCTTCCGTGCCACCCAGCCAATGCTGGCTCATGTTCAGCTGGTAATCAACCAGTATTCCCAGTTCGCTCTCTGCCAGGCTGCTCTCTAGCCACTCATCCCCCAGTCTGTAGCGCTGCAGGGGGCTACTGTGGTCAAAGTGTAGGACCCTACACTTGGTCTTGTTAAACCTCCTATAATTAGCCTCAGCCCATCGACTTGGCCTGTTCAGGTCCCTCTGCAGATCAACACTTGCCCCCAACTTAGTGTCATCTGCAAATTTACTAACGGTACACTTGATCCCCTCATCAGGTCATCAGTAAAGATGTTGAATAGAACTGGACCCAGTACTGATCCCTGGGGGCCACCACTGGTCACTGGACGCCAACTGGATGTGGCACCATTCACAACCACTCTCTGTGCTCGGTCACCCAGCCAGTTTTTAACCCAGCGAAGGGTGCACCTGTCCAAGCCATGGGCTGCCTGTTTTTCCAGGAGGATGCTGTGGGAGACTGTCAGAGGCTTTGCTGAAGTCTGGGTAGACCACATCCACAGCCTTCCCCTCCTCTACCAGACAGGTCACCCAGTCACAGAATGAAAACAAATTCATTATGCAGAACCTTCCTTCCCTAAACCAGCACTGGCTGGGCCTGAGCCCCTGGTTGTCTTGTACATGCCTATTGATGGCATTCAGTATGGTCTGCTCCATAACCTTGCCAGGCACCAAGGTCAGGCTGACAGGCCTATAGTTTTCTGGTTCCTTTTTCTGGCCCTTCTTATAGATGGGTGTCACACTGGCCAACCTCCAGTCACCAGGGATATCCCTGGTTAGCCAGGGCCAGTGATAAATGATGGAGCGTGGCTTAGCCAGCTCTTGTTCCAGCTCCCTAAGCACCCCAGGACGAATCCCATTCAGACCCATAGACTTGTTAGGATGTAGTGGCACAGCAGGTCCCTAACTACTTCCTCCTGGATTACAGGAGCGATATTCTGCTCCCCATCCCCACCTACCAACTCTGGAGCCCAGTTGCCCTGAGGATAGTCAGTCTTTTTGTTAAAGACTGAGGCAAAGAAGGTGTTGAGCACCTCAGCCTTCCTTTGTCTTTTGTTACTATGTTCCCCCCTTCATCCAGTAAGGAATGGGGATTTTTCCCTGGCCCTCCTTTTGTTATTAATGCATTTATAAAACCACTTTTTATTATCCTTGACAGAATTGGCCAGATTAAGTTCCAACTGAGCCTTTGCATCCCTAATTCTCTTTCTACATGACCTTGCAATGTCCTTAAACACTTTCTGGTTCACCTGCCCCTTCTTCCAAAGTTAATACTCTTTTTTTTTTTTCTTGTGGTATTGAGCATTGCACAATGAGCTTGACGGCTACCCCAGGCAAGAAAAAAAAACCCTCACATGAAAGTAAAGATCTGATTCCTTGCCCAGCACCAGCAGGCAGGCCAGCACACCATGGCAGCTGCCCGCACTGCCACATTAGAAGAACCCTCAAAGACATGAAAGACATACGGCTTATGAAAGACAGCCTTACCTAATTGATCCAGCAGGTTGTTAATGACAGTGAGCAAGTTGTTCACAGAGTTCTTCGCTTTCCTTGCATTGTCTTCTGCCTCCTGGGCAGCCTGCGAGGCCTACAGAGTATATTAAAAAAAAAAAAAAAAAGGCAAGCACACAAAAGCTGTAGGGATTACGAAACCATCGCCTCTCCTCTTCACACGGGAGCCTCTCTCTGGGATAACACCCCTGCACTGACATCTTTATCACAGCATTGGCCAACACCAACAACCTTCAAATAGTCAGTCTGCTGATGATTTCCGGATGGGGACCCTGATAACTGGGCAGGATTTTGCAGGAAATATCAGACCAGAGTCAGTAGGACTACAAACAGCTTTCAGTCAAAACAAAAGGAAAGCGCTGCATTGAAAAAAAAACGCCTCTCAAAATTCCACCTATGCTAAGGCCACCAGAAGAGCTCCTTTCCTCATTGTGTGTTTTCAAACCCAGTGGAAATGTGGAAGACTACTGGAATACTGGCTGGCCCCAGGGCTATCCTTGCAGAAGGACAGCAGGAGACAAGTCTGTATTGCCAGGACAGAAGGAAGAAGGCAGCTTCTTGTCACTGCTGCCACCCACCAGCATCACTTACCATGCCTGCCATCATCATGTCCTGCTCGGCATCATCCTGCTTCCGCTTCAGCTCTTTTTCTGCATCCTGTAGCTGCTTCATCATGTCATCCACTTCCCTGGCCAGCCCCGTCACATCGGCAAAAGTTTTGTCAGCATCGGCTTTGGTAGCAGCAGCACTCTACAGCCAACAAGGGGAATAGGATGGAAAAAGGTGGTGAAGGTGCAGAGCTTTCTTCAGTCCTTTTCATCTAAATGCATCAGTTTCCTATCATGCCACATTTTGCATTCCCTAGTGAGGAACACAGCAGAAAGCACGCTGGGCTCACTGGGAAGTACTGGAACAGAGGAGTTTATGCAGTTAGACACCAGTATCTCAAGGGGTGGCTTCAGAACCACAAAGGACTCACCTTCTGCACAGAACTGGCAATCTTCTCGGCATCATCCGCTTTAGCCTTGGCTTCGCGGGCATCGGCAGCAGCATTGCCAAGTGCCAGCTCTGCCTGGCGTGTCTTACTGTTGGCTTCAGCAATGGTCTGGGTGATGGCGGGAATCTTTTTCAGTGCCTCCTCAGCTGCCGTCTTGTTGTCATTCACCCGCTTGTCAAAATCTAAGAAAGGGCAAAACAAGATTCTCATCACTTGCTCCAGAAGAGTCTTGAGATGCTTTTCTGACCAAGCTACCCAAGCTTTGTCACCTTGAGAAATGTGCTCTAGTTACAGATGTCCCTGCTCACTGGAAGGGGGTTGGACAAGATGACCTTGAAAAGTCCCTTCCAACCCAAACCTGTCTGATTCATTAAAGAGAAGAAGAGCACACTGGGGTGTGGGGGGGTTTATTATACATCTTCTGACACTGAATAGGGAAATTAAACAAAAGGAGATTTCTAGTCACTGGAAACATTTCTATTTTTCTTTAAAGAAAATTAGAAAAATAAGACAAAAGAACCCACCCAGCACTCAGGTACTGGCCATAATATGGCCCGTTTTACTAAGATGGCCAACTGCCATGTGACATCACACAAGAACCCAAGGACTGCAAGTGCTTTTCTCTTTACCTTTCAGGTTGCTGAGGATGGTGTTAGCCTCCTGCAGTGTGCCATTGCCTTTCTGAGCAGCTTCTTCAGCCAGGGCTTTTGCTGCATCTGCTCGAGCCAAGAGCTGGTCTGCAGTCTGAGACATGACATGTATCAACATACTACACATTACAAAGAATCCCAGCATGGTAGGGGCTGGAAGGGATTTCTGGAATCATCATCCAATCCCCCTGCTCCAGCAGGGTCACCCAGAGCAGGGTGCTGGCATCACATTGTCCAGGGGGGTTTGGAATCTCTCCGGAGACTCCACAACCTCTCTGGGCAGCCTGGGCCAGGCTCTGCCACCCTCACAGCAAAGAATTTTCTCCTTTTCAGAGGAAACCTCCTCGTTCCAGTTTGAGCCCATTGCCCCATGTCCTGTTGCTGGGCATCACTGAAAAGAGTCTGGCCCCGTTCTCTTGACCCCTATCCTTTAGCTTTGATCAGATCCCCTCTCAGCCTTCTCTTCTCCAGGCTAAACAGCCCCAGGGCT
This sequence comes from Chloroceryle amazona, assembly GCA_027560015.1. NCBI lineage: Eukaryota > Metazoa > Chordata > Aves > Coraciiformes > Cerylidae > Chloroceryle > Chloroceryle amazona. Next base: position 7,860 of record JANHFX010019669.1, read on the forward strand.
CTCAGCCTTTCCTCAGCAGAGACACTTCAGTCCCTTCAGCACCTTTGTAGCCTTTGCTGGACTCCCTCCAATAGTTTCCTGTCTCTCTTGAACTGGGGACCCTGGAACTGGACACAGTACTCCATATGTGGCCTCACTAGGGCATAGTAGATGGGGACAATCATCTCCCTCAACCTGCTGGCCACACTCTTTTTCATGCACCCCAAGAGACCATTGGCCACCTTGGCCATGAGGGCCCATTGCTGTCTCACGGGCAACTTGTTGTCCACCAGCACCCCCAGGTCCTTCTCTGCAGAACTGCTTTCCAGCAGGTCAGACCAAGTAACATTCCTACCTTCTGAAGGATGACAATCTAGGTGTATCAAAAGCATTGCTCAGCCTGAAACATCAACACCATATGGAACAGTAATCGCCGCTGAGTGGTAATGTTTCATCTGAAACCAGCTGAATTTAGGTACTTTTGGAATACTGTTCTGAACATAAAGATGACACCACACCTGGCAAACATCCCCTATTTTCCTATATTGCCTCAATGCCTTTGCTTTTACCAGCTTTTTCCATCTCCTTTCGGGGACCATTCTTCAGTATTCTCATAAGTAACAAGCGCTGCTAAGGTAAGACTGAATCAGACCAAACCCTTCCTATCTGGCCAGTTACTTGTTTTCCTTTGTTTTTCCCAAGGAACAAAAAGACTGCACAAAAGAGAACTGACCTGTTGCTCCGTCTTCCCTTTCTCCAAGAGGTTCTTTACTTCTAGCTCCTTTCCTTTCATGTCTTCTCTCAAGTCCTCATAATCTTTCAGCTTCCTGGCAATTAGCTGATCTAACTCCTCTGCTTCCTTCTTGATCTTATTTGCTTCATTCTACAGGTGGAAATCAGAAACAAATGCAGCTTCCTGTAAAGAATTTCTGAAAGGGTGGCAAAACGCAGCATAGCTTCTAGCAGGCAAACAGGCAGAAGCTACAATGGGTTGCCATCTCTTACTGCTACAGTTGTAACTTTGCATTCAAAGCTCCCAATAACATGAGGGGCAGTGCAATGAAGGACAGAGGTTGCAAAGAGTTGTGTGTGCAAGAAAAAAAATAAAATAATAATCTACTGCATGACAGTGAGCACAGGAGAGGGAGCAGTTCTGCAGACTTCAGAGGGAACTGGAGCTGTTGCACTTCTCTGTTCAAGCCAAGATACTTGACAAAGAACATTTTGATCGGTCTTTAGACCTTCAGAGACTGAGAGAGGCAAGGGCTTAGGTATGGAGCTTCCTGCATGCAAGTCTCCTGCTGAAATGCACAAGTCTGGATTATGGATGGACAAAAATTCCAAAGACTGTTCTTACGCATAAAATGCTGCCTGTGATGCTCCCCACACGTACCTCCAGATCTGTGGAGTCCACAGTAGGCAAACTGGTGAGATTAGCGTAGATCTGCAAGGCTTTGTTTCCAGCTTCCTCTGCCTCTGCAAGCACCTTGTTGGCCTGTTTCTCTAGGTCTCGAGAAATGCTCCTTGCTTGATTATACCTATAAAACCCCAACGATCCAGTTATGCTACATTCATTTTTATAGAGGGGCTCAGAAATTGAAAGACAACTCCCATAAACCCCAAAGCATCCAAAGCTACAGAAGGTGTGTTAGTTTTAAGACTTTAAAGATAGGAAATAAAACCATTTATTGTTACTGACTCACTTCTGGTTGAGCTCATCAATGTCACTTGCAGTTTGATTTTCTCCAGCCAGAGTCTTCAGCAGCAGCTGATATGCTTCTGTGGAAGTATCATTTGCTGCCTTGGCTATGCGAACAATCTCATCAGCTTCTTTTTTGTGTCTGGACAAGATTACAGAAAAAAACCCAATCACAGACTGGTTTGGGTTGGAAGGGACATTTCAAAGTCATCTAGTGCAATCCCCCCTGCACCAAACAGGGACATCTGTAACTAGAGGAGGTTGCTCAGAGCCCTGGGCAACCTCACCTGGAATGTTTCCAGGGAGGAGGCATTGACCACCTCTCTGGGCAACCTGGGCCAGGGTCTCGCCAACTTCAGCATAAAAAATTTCATCCTTCTCTCCAGTCTAAATCTCCCTCTTTTACTTCAAAACCACCACCTCTTGTCCTTTCACAACAGGCCCTGGTAAAAAGTCTGTCCCCATCTTTCTGACAGGCCCCTTGAAGTACTGAAAGGCCACAAGGTGGTCTCCCCAAAACCTTCTCCTCTCCAGCCTGAAGAACCCCATCTCTCTCAGCCTGGCCTCACAGCAAAGGTGCTCCAGCACATGCACCCACAGTGCCAGTCTCTTCCTCAGCAAAGTACCTGTGTTTCCTATCAAATTAAATTTTGCTTCCCCTTTGCAGGGAAGCATAGGGCCCTGACACAGGCTGTGAGGAACACGTCTTGCCAAAGCCTACCTTTCAGCCAGCTTCCGGGCCTCTTCTGCCAAAAGAGTCATGTTGTTCGGGTCCCCACTTGACTCTGGAGGTGTAATAGACTGTAAAAAAAGAAGGGAAGGGAGGGACGGGAGAAAAATCTTAAAGCTCTTTTTTCATCTTTTATTCACCTTTGCTTTAAATATTTATTGTCATGATCTAAATGCTTAGAGACGTGTCTAACCTACTTCTGACTTCTCAGTATGTTTTTCTGTTTCCACCTTAAAAACAAAAGTGCCACTAGTTATTCTGCTATTTGTTTACAGGTTCTTAAGCTGGTTTCTCTGAGCAAGGGCTAAGACACCATCTATGACAGACACCAACACCAGTGATGTTCCTTTATTTATTTCCTGTGATCTTGGGTACGGGTGAAGATATTTCCATAGCAAATTTGCTATATGAGAGAGAACAAGCAGAGAAACACACCAGAGGACACAGAAAGGCAAGGCCCTCTCCTAACCACGTGGGACCTTGGCAGAACACTCACCACGTTGGCAGCTGCCATCTTGGCCTTCTCAAGCATATCAGAAGCTAACGTGATCAGGTCCTCGGTGTCCTCCACCCGCACCCGAGCTTGCTCTGCCAGGTTCTCTGTCTCCTGCACCGTGCCCTGGATGTTCCTCAGCCTGCTGAGCTGACTCGCTAGTGTGCTATTGATGTCTTTGAGACGATCCATGAGGCCTTGATCCACATCTGAAACACAGACGATATAAAAGAGAGGAAGCAAAATTAATTACAGCAGGAAGAGAAGCTGGAGCAGCAGCATACCACCACCAGCAATATGTTGGTAGGTTAATCCCCTATTGAAAGGGGACCAGCAAAGCCATTTCGTTAAGTCACTCAGCTTGAGATCAAAGTCATCAGCAAAATGTGCACCAAGTATGAGAAATGAAAAGTCATTAACTACTAAGATGACAATCCTGCTGGGTGTTGGAAACTCTCATGAGGGATTTTGTGTGCTGAATCATACTGCACCCCCATCATTGACTTCAAGTCAACTCAAGAGGTAAGAAAAATTTGCTGAGTTCTCTTTTGCTTAACTCCTAGAAGGTAAGCTGAGGTGACAGTACAGGAATCAAATTTGAAAGCGGAGTTTAACAGGAAGAAAAAACAAATGCTACAGGCCACTACAGCAGCACTTTTCAGAACATTATATACTTCAAGGGGGCATAATTAAGCTCACCAGCAGGGTTTTGATGCCTCTATTCTGATCTCTGGTGATACCCCAAGACATGCTTTAACCGAAGATGTCTGAACAAATTTATTAACATAATAAGTAAGTGTATTGGTAAGTCTTCTGCTTGTTTAACCAGTAAAAAACCTCCTTTGCATCTGGAGAAGAGGGTAACACATAAAACGCTTGCATCTGTACAGAGCTAGAGGCAGATCTTTACTGTGCACGTACAACAGAGACCAACAGGAGAACAGGAGAGATAAAAGCACAGCCACCATTGGTTTGCCAGTAACATACACTGGCTCAGCACTACCTGAAATGTTTGTCCTGATACACAGCAGAGGCTTGAAATAAAATATGGCATGTCTAAAGGGGACAGGAACAGCAAACAAAGAGCTCATTTCATGCTGGTCCATGCCCGATCAGGTCAGCTCACCTTTGCTGTTTTGTGCTTCATGGAGCAGCTCCATAACATCTCTTTCTGCCTGCTTCAATCTCTCCTCAAAGGCTTGATCGGTTACAGCTTCTTCTCCTGTGCCTAGGTTGGCTATAAGATTTTCCAGCTCCTGCAACCTCTCTCGTTGCTCTGCCACCTATGTGAGAGGGATAGAGCACAGCTATGACACAAAGTGAAGCGCACGGAACCTCTTTGCTTTCAGCAGGCATCAGCCAGCCAGAGGCATAAGAGCTGCTGCACGAGTGGGCACATGCCACCATCTTCAGCTGTACCAACAGCACCGTTTGTGGCCTCACCTTATCTTTCACTAATCGGTAACAGGCTGGACACTCTTGGCATCCTGGCCATGAGCGGTTGTAGAAATAGTTCTCCTCACACTGGTCACAGCGGTTCCCCACGAAGCCTTCCTTGCACTCACAGCGGCCATTCCCCTGGCACTGCAGGGAGCGTGAACCCTCAGGATCACAGTCACAGGCTGCAGGGAAGGCAAACCTCAGTCAGAAATACCTCGGAGGCAGAAATACCCCAAAACCTCCAGTGTGATTGCATACCCTCAATACTCTAGAACACCTGCAAGTGCAACGGGGCACAAACCCACAACCAGAGCCCTGCTTCACATCGAGGCACTTCTACACCCAGCAGGGCTCTGGCAACACAATATCCACTGCACATGTTCTTGGTGTTGCTATTGCCTCTCCCACAAAGCATTATAATTTTCTATCCCACTGTAACCAACTGCCACTGTAACCAAACTGTATCCCATTGTAACCAACTGCAGTTAATTTTTCTGCTCTTTACAAGTTGGAATATGGAGAAGGAAAATTTGGATTATCCTGGTTTTCAATAATGTTTGCTCCTCAAGACAGAATCTGTACATTCAGGCCATTTGCAGGGTGGAGATTTAGCATTAGGAAACATGACTGTTGCAGGACAAGGTTCAGAGAATGTAACTGGACTAGATGACCTTTAAAGGTCCCTTCCAACCCAAACCATTCTACTTGCACTAAAGAGAAGCGGATGTCTAGTAAGTGAGAGTTCTTCCTACCCCCAATTAAAAAAATATAATAAAAGAAAAATAGGATAAGCTATTTGATAGGAATAGAGGAGGTTTAGGTTGGACATGAGGAAAGATGTCTTTCCCAAAAGGGTTGTCAAGGCTTCTCTCAGGCTGCCCAGGGCAGTGGTGGAGTCCCCATCCCTGGAGGGGTTTCAAAGCTGTAGAGGTGTGGTGCTGAGGGCCATGGCTTAGTGATGACCTGGCAGTGCTGGGTTAACAGTTGGACTCGATGATCTTAAAGGTCTCTTCCAAACAAACCGAATCTGTGATTCTCCAACTGTGTTGTAGAGACATCAAATTTCACCATGCAGGGTGCAGACATAAAAGTGCCATCACCTGCTGTGGTGAAGGGCAAGGTGAGAAAGTCCCTCTCCAGAGACAGGCAGAAAGCAAAGACAGGCTGGCAGGGCAACAATCTTCCTACCTTCTGCACTCCAGCCTCTCAGACTTACGTTTGCAGCCTTCAGAGCCAAATCCAAAGTGGTTGACCTCGCATCTGTCACAACGCCGGCCGGCGACGCCAGGCTGGCACTCACACTGCCCAGTTCGGATGTCGCACTGGCCATTGGTGGACCCCAGCGCATGGCAGTTGCACCTGGAGGAGGCAGCCATATGTCAGGCAGTGACAAAGAAGAGAGGAGACACTGGTGAAGTGCCTCTCTGAGAAGCCCCAACAAACAGAGCTCATTTCCATTTAAAAAAAAGTCACTTTTCTTGCTGTACAGACATAGGAAGAGAGGCACTGAGCCTTTAAACTGTGCAAGGTCACTTGGTGCCTGCACTAAAAAAGGAACCCACAAGACCCTGCTGCCAACAATCACATGACATTTTTTCTATTTAAAACCCTGATTTAAAGCTATTTATAAATCAGGCTTTTTGTACACCCTTCATAGCTATTCCTTGACCACTGCTCTTCCTCACCCATAGCAGCAGTGAGGCACAGCAGCTTGTGACAAACATCCCATACATACACAGGGTACACACAGACCCTTCCCAAAACCAGGCCCTCTGCCCTGAGCCAAGGTGAACGTCACCTCTCACATCCACGTCCGCTCTGGAGGTTGAAGAATCCAGGCTCACAGGCACTGCAGTCCCTCCCAGTGACGTGAGACAGGCACTCGCACTGCCCGGTCACTTGATTGCAACTTGTCTGCTGATTCACAGTGCCGTAGGGATTGCAGTGACAAGCTGTGAAAATAAAAAGGAAAGGAGAAAGATGCAGGCAGTTAGATGTCCCTTTCAGTGGTGGTACTTTGCTAGCCAGTCCCTAAACAGGCCTGGATCCGAAATGGGCAGCAACCCAGATCCTGAATCACACAATGCTTTTGCATCAGTAGCAGTAAGCACCTACAAACATGAGCATTGTAGCAAGCTACAGCCACCCAACCAGGATAAAGCCACCGTCGCTGCTAAAAGGCACAAACAACAGCCTGACGTTATGTCGGGAAACAGTAGCTCTTGGGGACAAACCATTTTTAAATGCAAGAGGAACCACCTCTCACCTCGGCACTTGTCGGCAGGATTGGGGGCCAGAGGGTTCCCGAAGAAGCCGTCTTTGCAGCGGTCACAGTAGAAGCCGGCGGTGTTGTAGATGCACTTGAGGCACTCGCCCGTCTGGCGGTCGCAGTTTCCCACAGCATTGGGATCAATGTTGTCGTTGCACTGGCAGAGGCGACACGGCCTCACAGCACCGTTTTCACCCAGCGGGTCTCCGAAATAGGCGTCGTCACACAGCTCGCACCTCTTGCCTGGGATGTGACAGAAACACAGATGTGGCAGCAGAAAGCCCTTTGCTGCCATCTCACCCAGACCCACTTTCCAGCTCCTTCTGCAAAGTAAGCTCTCCAGTCTCCCGCCCTTTCATCCTTCTGTTGGGGCAGAAAAGTACACAGAACAACACGCAAACCCCTTCCCATCTCTAAATCTAAGCTGCTCTTTCACTGGAACTTTGTACTGTGAATTATCTCAGCACCTCCTTATTCTCCTATCCATTGAGCCAAACCTATTTGTTGTAATTAGTAGTTACTTTAAGAGTCCAAGCAGGCAGAGCTCCGTGGAGCATTATTGCTCCAGGAAGCCCCACTGCCAATGAGATCTGCCAAAACCTCCACAGGCAGCTGCTGAAGCATCCAACTCAGCAGCTCCCTGCACTTACTGCAGACCCAACCTCCTCTGCCAGTTATAAGCTTCAGTTCTTAAGGCAGTCCTTGCACATGCAAACCCTCTTTTCCCTCAGCTTGCCCCTCACATCCCAAGAAGGTGGCAGGAGATGGGAGGAACTCTCATATGACCACATATAGCTACAAGTAAAGATGAGCTTATACAGACACCGAAGCTGCAGGGGACCAGGACCCTCAGACTCTGCTTTGGTTCCCAAAGCAGGGGCACCCACAGGAACTCCCACGAGCTGTTTCTGTGCTTGGTCAGGGGCTTTTCTAAGCACGTGGAGCATTTACAGATATTCTGTACTTTGGACTCTGCCATGGGAAGCACAAAATCAACAGAGAAGCATATGGAGACTGCCGACCAACCTAAGGCTTCCTCCCTGGTTGCAGGCAGAACAAAAGGCTCTGCCTAGCAACTCAGGTACACGCTCAGACTTCATGGTTTATCGCTAATAAACAAAAGAATCAGTACCCCTTCATATATTTCTCTTTAAACCTGACAAGCACAAATTTGGTCTTGTATTTTTGGGGCAGTGTTTTTGACTCGCTGCAGCCCTCCTGCTTTTCCTAGGGAGGGCACTGGCCCTCCCCTGCCAGCACCCCACAGTGCCTCTCTGGCTGGCAAACTGCATCTGCTCATTTTATTTGTCTGACATGCCTTCCTGGCTCTTTTAAATCTTATCCTATTTTCTGCCCAACACCATGCAATTAACAGACCTCTATTAGAAGCTAGCACAGAAATGTTCAGACTTTGCACAGATGAAGCTTTTGTTTCCCCTTTATTCTCAAAGGACACAAGCCTTGCACGGGACAGAAAATAGGGCTGCGAAAAGGAGAAGGACTTGAACTAGAAGACACAGGAGCTTTCAGTGCTGCTCACTGCGGGTCAGAGCCCCGGAACTGGCAGAGACACATTTCCACAGGCATGTGGGGTGTAGAAAAATAGACTTTCTGTGTCGGAACACACCTGTAGTGCCAGCCTGACAGCTGGTGCACACAACCTCCCTCGTGCGGGGCACGATGGCACAGCTTGAGCTGCCTGGGCATGGGCAGGGCTGGCAGTCTGAGACTGTGCCCACTGTAGCATCTCCGTAATACCCATCGCTGCACTTTTCACAGTGAGTCCCCGCCGTGTTATCTCTGCAATTGCACACACCTGGAAAAGAGAGGGGACGTGGTTTTTCCTTCATTGTCCACCCCAGAAAGAACCACCCTCTTGCTACAACCTGTTTTATCAGTCCCTCTTACCCGTCTCAGGCTCACACGTCTCACTGTGCCCGTTGCAAGCACAAGGCACGCAGGGGCTGTAGGGCCCAAGGCTTGGTGTCTCTCGCCGGTACCCAGAGGAGCAGCGCTCACAGAACTGCCCTTCATATCCCACTGGACAGGAGCAGCTCTCCACCCAGGGCACGGGCACACCGGGTCCAGGACGAGCGCTTGTGATGGTAAAGTCATCCAGGTGGCCAGCGCCTAGAAAACACCAAGAGAGGAAACAGTTCGTAACTACAAAGGATCTCACCACCACTTCACAAGCCATGCATCTGCACAGCAAGGTGGATGCTCACAGACAGTAAGGTGAATCGAGAAGCAAAATCCTCCAGGGTGGTCTTATAGACATGAGAAAAGATTCAACATGGCTCACGAAGGGTGTGTGCAGGGTGGGAAAGTTGAGAATGACAATACAGAGGAGGATGCTGAGAACAGCATGCATGAGCACGTATGGTCAGTTAAAATTTAAGTTACATTTTGCATGCACATGGTTTCCATTTCCAAATCAAATACCAAAACCAATTGCTGTCTTTCTAGGGAGCACAGACCATCTCTCTGGCCTTCTCTAATCCGCCATCTCTAACACAGGGTCTGTAAACCATGCCTGGGGATAAACTCGTCAGCTACTCTCAAGCCATTCCTTCATCTGGCATTTGAGCACTCCCCCACCTCTCCCCGCTGCCTCCTTCCCTGAGGCAGAACAGAGCCCAGACATAGCATAGCTGGTCTTTCACTTAGAGCTGTGTGTTTGTACCCCAGCAGCAGCTCCAAAGCACCCATCAGAGCCTCAGCTCCTTCATAGTAGCAGCAGCTCCAACCCTCAGGGGATGACTTGCTCCACACCTTCTCTCCTCTCCATTTCACAACCCCATTCCTCTTTATGAGCCACCTCCACTGCAAACACCTGCAACTTCTACACTTTCCCCAAATGCAAATTCATCCCTTACATCTTTCTGCAAAAATTCTTCTTCACATGACAATAATTTTGCTCCTAATTCATACCATTTTGTATAAAGCCTCATTATGAGGAACCTGTGTTCAGCAAAGGCGGCGCTTTTGAGACCTTTTCCGTCTCATTTGTCATGCCAAAGCAAGACCAGGAAACCGGGAGATTTAGTCATTCCCAGTGCAGCAGAAACTGAGGTCAAATGTTGTAAACTCCCTACATGTCTCCTATCATGTCCTTCAGAACTCTGTACTATGCATTTCTATTGACTTTGAAGACACCGGCTATGCAACACTGCAAAAAGTTCAGAAGCTAAGAATCAGCAGCAGGTAATGTCACTCAGCTTCTGGACTCCAAAGGCTCTCTCTCTTTCTCATGTCCTCTTCAAGAAGCCTGGGAGAAGCCGTTACAAGGCCAGGTGCAAATTCAACCAGCATAGGCTTTGCCAAATAAACTACCACAACTCTTTACAATAGGCCCTACAATAAAGCACTAGACTAATGGGTCTGCCCTTCTTTCTGCAACATTATGCTCAATGACTTACTTCTCTCGCTGTATGTCCCACGGATCTTGATGGAAGTCAAGTTGTGGAGAAGCTTCTGGAACTCAAAGGCTGTAAGAGCAGGCCTCCATGGGTAATCCGTAGCCTCGTGGAGCCTACAGAGAAGAGGTGTGCAACATCAGAAAAGCTCTGGGAGGCTAACAGCTGTGCCCTTTTAAAGCACCCTTCCCAACAGCAACATGGTATTGCAACACCATTCACATAGGCTTATGCAATACTGCTAGACGGAGAGCTTCCAATTATCCTGGTAATGCTGCTCTTCTGAGCTAAAATGAATACTGCTTGTTTTCCCCAAGAGCTCCAAGGCCAGAGACACCACAGGCTAGGTCCTAGCAGCTCCCACCGCACTGGAGAGGCCTCTCACCTGAAGGTGTAAGTCATCGCGTTCTCGCTGGGGTAAGGGTTGCCCTGGGCAATGAGTGGCACAGACACTCTCAGCCCAGCCCCTTCCAGCACCAGGTCCTCTGCGGAGAGGCGTGTGTCCCGTCTGTCCACATGGAAGGAGAAGGTCAGGTTTTGCCCATAACTCAAAACCTGGTTGCCCAAGAACTTTTCTGAAAGGGGAAGAAAACCTTAGTTAGGGGACAGAATAGAAAGGGCACAAGAAGAACAGAAAGCCTTGCTCCTCAAATGACCTACGTGGGGCAATGAAATACATGGGGAAGTAGGTGTCAGAGATAACAGAGATATCCCGGGTCTCCGCACTCCACTGGAGCAGGACTTCAGAGCCATCACGCTGCTCAGCACGCCACTCATCCTCTCCTGAAAAATCAAATGTGCAAGAATTAACACCCTTTGAAGATGTAGTTTTGAGCACACTTCTTGTGTTATACTGCACACTGCTCATGTATAACTAATCTACAGCCTGTACGCTGGCACTAACAGACTCCAGGAAGTGCCTGTGCAGAGGAACGTCAGTACAAACATCACCTTTCCAATTTAAGCCCCGAATTTGAGTGCCAACTTGAACCTTCTGAACTTTTAGCCCTCTGACAAGTACTTGTTCAAAATCTTCTTTTTTAAAGAGCTTAAGCAGGGATGGCAGAACCTGCAGTCCCCTATGGCTTGATGAGAGTTTCAGCCTTTGTACAAACTGTTCTCCTGTGGAATTTTAATTAAAAATATGTTCTTTTCAGACTACGCAGCATGAAAACATGCATACACAAGAAACTGGCTGTATGAAAAAAGATTTTTGCTGAGCTTACAGACCCATCAGAATCACAACTGGATTCAGTTTTGGGCCCCTCACTCCAAGGACATGGAGGTGTTGGAGTGTGTGCAAAGAAAGGCAACAAAGCTGGGGAAGGGTCTGGAGCACATCTTGTGAAGAGTGGCTGAGGAATCAGTGGTGAAGGGGTTTAAAAGCTGTGTAGATCTGATGCTGAGGGGAATGGTTTAGGGGTGACCTGGCAGTGCTGAGTTAACTGCTGGACTCAATGATCTTAAAGGTCTCTTGTAACCAAAACAATTCTATGATTCTATGAAAACCCCAAATCTAGAGTGATTCTAATCCTCCCAATCAGAAACTCCTCATTTGGTTCTAAAACTGAGGAAACGCCTCCTTGACAGTACCTCTCTCAAGCTATAAAAGGTATTTGCAATTTCCACTTGCACCTGCATAGTGCACATTAGTGCTGGGTGCCCCAGGCCAGAGCTGTGAGTTCATTCCTCCAGAGCTAAACAAGTGAGCTGCTGACATGAAAGCTCTCAGAAGCTTCAAAAGTAACTCAGCACTTCCAAAAGAGGGATCCTGGACCCGCCTGTTCAAAGTTTGCAGTCTTGCAATGAGAGGAAGGAGCAGGTTTTTTAAATTGCTTCTGACTTGAGTCTACAGCCCAACCTGATACAAAGGAGGCCTCAATTTTACCAAACTGGAAGTTGGAGGTGATGCTGTAGATACTGTAGCCAACAGCGTTGGTGCAGACCGAGGAGTGTCCAAAACAGAAGCAAGGCGTACAGCCCCATGGATTGGAGGCATCCAGATGGAAAAATCCAGGTTTGCATCTGAAGATGTAAAAGAAACAGAATTCATTTCCCTGATGCTTACCCCAGGCTATTGCTTGAATGTTTCTCATTCTTGAAACAAAGCCACAGGAAGAGAAACTCACCTCTCGCAGTGGAATCCTTCAACATTGTCCTTGCACGAACACCGTCCCGTCTCAACATTGCACTCCCCTGTGCTGCCAGCCAGATTGCAAGAACAGGGCCTGAAAGAGTCAGGGGAGAGGGTAACTCGTAAGAGATAAACAGAGAAAGCTTTAAGAAGGCATCTTGCTTTTCTTTTAGAGAGCAGCAGTTCCCCCTTACCTGCACCCAGCTTCGGAGAGCGAGTGGAAACCTGGCTGGCACCGGTCACACTTATCGCCCATCACACCGGGTTTGCAGCTGCACTGGCCGTAGCTGTCACACTGCGTGCTGAGGGAGCCTGGGGGGAGAGCAGGGACAGGCACCTCAGCAGACCCACCCAGCTCAATCAACCTTACAAAATGGGCAAGACATATGGGAGAAGAAAGTGGGAAGCACAGCTCTGTGCCAATGAGTGACAGCTCACCTGAGGATAGCCTGTAGCTCAGAGGGATTTTTCCCTCAGCATTCCCCCAGAGAGACGAATCATTAGTCTTGCAAACTATGTTCTGCTTTTAAGTATTCCTACCAACCAACCTGTTCACATATAAACTTCAAATTGCATTCTCGTCCTTATTCCTGTTTCATCCTCAGTGTCCTTTGGATGCCTCTAATTCCGTGCCTTTTTCCCTGTGGTTGCACCATTTCTCCCTAATCATCATCTCCCCTTGCCCAGGGGATATACTGACCTCTCCCTTTGCTCCAAGTTCCTTGCTTGATTCCCAAGTTGGATTTAAAGACTAAACTGACTCCTCGAAGTGAGGCTGCCCGTGCCCCTATTAACCCAAAAAAATCTTCAGCAAAACTCATTTTTTGGAAGGACATTTTCCTCCATACTGCTCTCCAAGCATACTTGCACAAAAACCAGCAGCAGGTTTCTTTAGCCCATGGCAGACAAAATGCTTTCTCCCAAGCACTGCTGCATCCAGCAGCCTAGAATTTGTCAGCACTGTTAAGAGTTAACTACCAGGAGGAAAATATTTTAGTATACAGAAATAGTTTCTCCTTTTCCACTTCAATCCACACCAGAAGATTATAGCCAAGTGAAGAGTTCTAAGACAATTCGTCTGGACAGGACAGAACTCCTCACAAAACCTTTACCATATACAGCCACTTCAAATCCCCTTTGCAGTCCCACGTACAATTACTTAGGGGGAAAAAAAAGAAGTATTTGGATAAAAAAATAGGTATCTAAACCTATCCAGGAGCTTCACATATGCCCTGGATGCCAGTGTACCACGGATACAAGCTGAAGGCTAAGTTATAAAGCCTTTTGAAATTTGTCCTTGAAGACCTGAGAAGTCACCTCCCTGCTTCTTCTCAACCCTCTCAGCTGACACCACCCCTCACCCCCCTTAAAATAAGGTCTGACACGAGGACCTGGGAGAGCAGACAGAGGAAGAAAGAGGCCTTTCTTGGTCAAAAACTTCACAACTGGACAACTCTCCAACCAAATTAGACAGGAGATGTACCCTGGCAGACCTCTCACTGGCTGCTTTTAGGGTATGCTGCAAGCAATTACTTATTCCAGCTACTCTATTTTGGAACTTCACATCATAACTTATTATCTGTTACCCTTCTGTCTCCTTCCCCCTTATTTGCTGCAGGCTGGAGTAGCTACAGGATTACTCCATCAGGTCACGTAGTGGTTCCTTGATGACAAAAATTTGTTCTCCTGACAGATTTTTTTTCCCTTTTTTTTTTTTGTTTTGTTTTGAGAAGGAGTTTAAATACATATTTTGAGTTTACTTCATTCTTTTTTTCCTCATTCCCACCCCCTTTTGTGTTTAAGGTTTCAATGGTTTGTATTTACAGTGCTTGGAGACTGAGTAGGACAAACTGATGCAATTAAAGTTCACTACAATTCTTCAGTATGAAGAACTTCCATAAATATCCACTCACATCATCTTGTTTATTAAGAATTTAAATGAACTCTTTAGTACTGGGAGTGTCCAGGGTAACACATATGCAGTGGAAAAAAAAAAAATAAAGAAAAATAACACAATACAAATAACCCCCCAAAATAAAAATCTATTTCAGAACATATTTGAAGGAGTAATTGCTGCAGTGGTGAACTATCTGCCCCTGCCACCTTGACCCCAGTCAGAACCAAGGATTTCAACCAAAATACAACCCAAGAAACACTCCCTACATGGGGGGAAAAAAAAGGAAAGATAATTTAAAAATCCCTCTTTTTACCCTGTAGTTTGTAATAAGCTGCATAACTGAGAAGCGCAAGCTTTTGTGTGTGGAAATTTGCCAGCAGAAGCATTTGCTGCCACTCCTTACCAATGGGGTTGCAGCTGCAGGGCAGACATCCTTCCTCACTGCCCAGGCGATAGAAGCTGTCCCTGCACCTCTCGCAGTGGGCACCGTCAGTGTTATCGGAGCAGCCCGTGCAGTGGCCCCCATGGCCTGTCGAGCGGTACAGCTCGGGGTCAAAGTAGCACTCCTGTGACCTCCCGTTGCAGTCACAAGCTGGAAAAACAAGGGTACCATCACTGGCACATGCGGCCAGACAACCCCGACAGTCACAAAACCCGCTGTGCAAAGCTTGGTATGAAGTTGTAGGGGAGCTGGAGTAGGAGCCTTTAACCATCCCAAGAACTACACACAGGCCCCCTAAGGCATTACTGCACTGAAGACAAGAAAAAGGGGGAAGCATGTTTTTGTGGTGGCTGGATATGGGGAGCAGGAATCAAAGGCTGTAATGATCAAACTGGCTCCTCGAGACCCCTCTCATCTACATCCAGAAGAAAAATCAGCATTTTCTAACCTACTCCTTTCTGCTTCAGGCTGCTGTTTGTAGCTGAAATGCTGCCTTCTTGAACTCAAACAAACAAGCATGAGAAGGTAACAGTGAGGCTGAGTCCATTCTGTGAGAAGAGTTTCTCCCCTGGATTACAAATCCCCTTCAGTCTAGGGAGCAGGAGACAGGGATTTCACTGGCATGTCAAGGGAAGTCACAGGTCTTGACCAGCAGCTGGGACCAATCAACACACCCAGAGGTCAGACAGGAAGAAAGCTTTTATGTCTAAAAAGCTTCCCCATAAAGTAAACTACCAGGAGCTGTGGTCTGTGACACAAAACCTAGCAAAATGAATTGGCACACAGTCGCAGAGATACGCATTTGTGGTCCAAAACTGTTGCGACAGCCTCAAAATTGGATTAAATAGTCAGCAAGTAACTGCAAGAACCAATAACCCAAATACAAAAGGAAGTCAGCAGATGCTAAATGAAGAGCTTTTGAAGGCCAATTATATTCCAGCACACTAAATACAGGTGTGGGTTATGTTTGTTTTTTTTCTATAGGTTCAGTAAAGCACAAGCCAGTACATTTTTGCAGCACATCTTGTTCCTGAAGGCTGCTCCCATCCTTCTCCACTAAGGAGATGCCCCTTTCTAGGGATCTACCAGAAAGCTTCTACAGGATGGGAGTGGAATGACCATCAGTCTAACAGAAATCTGCTGAAAGACACCAGAATTGTGCTTAACACTGGCTAACTGCAACTGAGACAACTTTAAACCATGCAGGGGGGTAGCTTCTGGATGCCAACAGAGGCAGAAGACCCAACCCCTAAGAGGTTTTCAGGTGAGTGTGGCCACACGTACGCAAGCATTCGTTGGCACTCTCTGCTGTCGCTCTTCTCCACGGACGGTCATTGAAGAAAGGAAGACATTTTTCACAGTCAACCCCAAAGGTGTTGTGTTTGCAGTTGCAGACCAGCTTCCCAAGATCATTCCTCACGCACTCACTCGCATGCCCGTTACATTTGCATCTGGTTAATGAGACACAAGAAATAGGTGTTTAAACTCCAGGGATCCAGGTCACTCACAATGTGATCCCCAAAGCAAAGCCTGAATCTGAAAATCTGCAGAGACAAATTTGGAAGCAGACGGTCACAACAAAATTGAGAACATAACTGCTGCTGTTCAGCCTGGAGAAGAAAAGGCTCTAGGGAGACCTTACTGAGGTCTTTCAATGTCCAAAGGAGATTTACAAGAAAGATGAAGAGATACTTTTTGTAACGTAAGAAAAGACATAAATAAAACATAGAAGAATGTTAAAAAAAAAACACCAAACCAAACCAAACAAGCCACACACAAACACCACCACCACAAGTTAAAAATTCTCTGCTGTGAGGATGCCAGAGCCTGGCCCAGGCTGCCCACAGAGGTTGTGGAGTCTCCTTCTCTGGAGAGATTCCAAACCTGCCTGGACAATGTGCTCTGGGTGAGTCTGCTGGAGCAGAGGGGTTGGATGAGACGATCTCCGAAAGTCACTTCCAATCCCCACCAAGCCACAATTCTGTGTGTTTCACCAGGGCCCGAAGTGATAGGACAAGTGGCACCAATTTTAAACTGAAAGACAGTAGGTTTAGATTTGACATAAGGATGTTTTACAGTGAGAGTGGTGAGACAGTGGAAGAGGCTGTCGAGCAGAACTGGATTCCCCTTGATTAGAAATGTTCAAGGTCAGGCTAGATGGGGCTTTGAGCAACCTGATCTAGCACAAGATGTCCCTGCCCAGGGCAGGGGAATGGATGATCTCTGAAGGTCCTTTCTAACCCAAGCCATTCTGTGAAACAAAGAGATGTGGCATCCTGAAGGTGGGAATTTAGAAACACAAGAGCATTCACCAATACTTTTGCAGTCTATCACTAAACCAGAATAAGTTGAGCAGGAGATTTTTGTCAGCTTTAGGTTTGTATATTGTTCGTAGCCTTTCTCTCACGAGCACCCAGGAGAAAACTCGAGCATGTATCAGTAAGTAATTAAATAGCACTATGGTGACAAATACAGAAGCTGAGGGATCTCCACAGGCCAGTGGTGCAGCCAGTACAAATCCCAGTCTCAGGACTGCCCTCTGCAAACAGTCCAAAACACTGCACAGATCTCAGAACTGGTTATGAAGACATTTTATCATCAGCAACTCCAAGATTTAAGCATTTTGCAATACGCTTTGACAAAAGGAACGGGCAACTGCGGTACTGTACAATGCTTCAGGTCTTCAGACAAGGTACCTCCCAAAACACATGTGAAGCAGATGCTGAGATTTTCTACTTACTGTTATTCCGGCTACAGAAATAGGCAGAGAACAATTAATAACATGTTAAAACACACACAAAGTACAGGGTAGAAAAAAAACTTGTTTTTTTTCTTCTTTTGCTTTACATTTGTCACTCCTCTCACCTTCTACCATCCCAAATCACTTAACTATCAGCTAAACAAGGGAAAAAAACAAACAAACAAACCTCAATCTCTGTCCGCCCTGAAATTATAGCCACAAGCTTCATAAGATGCCTTCTACTGTATTTGTGGTTTAGGACAGTCAATAAAGACCAGAGTCTAATGGTACCACTAGAGTATAATAAAAATCTTGAAAGCACTCTAGCAATCCCAACCAAAAGCTTTAAATGAGTACAGAGGTTTGTCGTCTACTCACCTACCACCCACAGCAAAATCAGAAATCGCATAGTAATAAGACTTGAGAACTTTTGGGTCATTGAAGACTTCATCTCCAAAGGTGTTCAGGCGATTGAGGGTCACTCTAATATCTGTAGCCGTCACCCATTCCTAGAGCAGACAGAGATCCCATCAGATTAAATATCAAACATCCCCCTCAAGCACATACCAGTGCTGCATAATTAGCCACTGGATTCACAAACTCAAGTCATCAATCAGCAAGTTCCTTCCTCACCATTTTCCCCTCTGCACCTCAGAGGTTCACACAGCCCTGCCCAAGAGGCCTTATACCACATCCTCTTGGTTTGGATGCATTTTCTGGACCCTGCTCCCCTCTGGAGCTCTTTTCTAATGCCTCTGCAGCTCGGCTGCTCTCAGCTGGGAAGTAGTGAGTAACCTCTCCAGCAAAAAGTGCCATGCAGGCAATTATGTGAGCTTGCTAATTGTACATATCTATCTGACTGCGGTTTTCCAGCAAAGCTACACGGCATGAACAGAAAAAGCTTTAGGGTATGCTTGTCTGTAGACACACACCACCAGATGAAAAGACACAGACAGATGAATGAGGCTGGGGGAGGCTCAGTAAGAAAACCAGACAGGCCAATCTGCCTTAAAACACAAGAGCTTTTCATAATATTTACACAGCATCTTCACCACAGTACCCTCCCCTCCTCTGGCAACAATCATCAAGCATAGCCTGTCCCTAAACTTCACACCACCTTCAGACACCAACTGTCCTTAGTAGCTCCTTGGTTTTATTACAGCTTTTGCAATGCCATTTTCCTTCAAACACCATAAAAAAGAATGCAAGGAAACAACCCCTGTATGTACAACAATGCTGTTTGTCAGTACAAGATTTACCAAATTACAAACACTGGCATAAATACATGGAAATGCTGAGCACAAAATACACATTTCCTTCAGTTCTGAAAAGCAATGCCACAGGTTTGTACGTATTTTTAGGAAGCTGGCAGTCAGGTCCCTATTCTCCACATAGAGAAGTTTATCAGAAAATTACACATCATATTGCTGACTTGAAATCCCTCTGTTCACCTTAACAATTAGACTCTGTTTTCTACACTAGCAAGGTGGCCAAACTGGTTCTTTTCCGTTTCAGTTCTTCTTCCTTTCCCATTAATCTTTATTTTCCTTTACAGAAGCAATCCCTCACCCCCTCCCTGATTCTGCTCTCCTGCTCACTGCCAGGGGCTCTTCTGGGTGCTCACATCTCACCCTGCTCCTGCTACTGTAAGAGGTAAGGGAAGAAGTGGAGATCACAGCCCCCAAAGGAGGGAGGCTAGCCCCAATGGGGAAAACCCCACAGCTTTAGCTCCTCATAGCAATATAAGCTGGAGAAATTGCCAAGCAGAAGACAGAAAGTGGCAAGTAAATTGGATAAACTGTTGTTCTTAGCATGCTCCTGACCACTGCCCAACTGGTGTTGTGAATGCTGATAATAAAAAACCCGACTGAACCCCCTCGCCAGGCTGCTTGCAAGAGAAAAATACTGTGGAGACAATCGAGCTCCCCCGCCCCAACACACGCATCAGAGGACAGCTCAGGGTTTCCAATAACCCTTTATTTGTTTAGAAGAATCTCACATTTCTTAAATTTTTGTGCTCAAAATATACATGTACATGCCTCAAATACTCATCTGACTTAAGTTTTACCTTCCTCAACAGCAAAATGCCAACAGCTGCTTTCTAAGCAGGCAGAGATTTGCATCCTTCCATGATGCCTCATGACAAATCATCCTTAATGCCACCAATTTTTACCTTTTGCGCCATAAACTCTTCCTTGCGCTCATATAACTTTTCCTTCAAAAGTGTCTCTGTGGCTTGTCCTTCCCAATTTATAGCACTGAAAGTCCTTTGCACAGGTGAGTAAAGGCTGTAGCACAGCCCACAGTCAGCACAAAGTCACTACCCATAATGACTGAAGAGAAATACTCAACTTGGACCACCCATTGGACTTAGTCCCACTCACATACCTGTAGCACAGGGCTGTTGTCAAAGTTATAGGCACTGGGACGTCCCTCGAGTGTTGAGAAGGCCACATTGCCCCCAGTGAGAGGGGAGATGTCACTGAACTCATCTGTGCAGAGCGCCTGCTGCTCATCCTCCCCAGTCCGAATAAAGCCCCGGTTCACTTTGTGATACGTGCTCTCACAGGAGCCACTGTAATACTGGTAGGGCACCCACGGACCATCTTCCCTTGTGCGTTTGTAGATTGCAAAGCTCTCCGGCCGACTGGTGTGAAACTTTAGACGCACGTACGTGATGTCAAAGGCCTTCCCTGTGGATGAGAAGAAAGAGGTGAGAAAGACTTAAAAAGAGACTTAAAAAGAAAGAATGGCAAGAGCTGCACTGCAGCTCTGTCTTTGGAAGAAACATCTTCCAAATGCATTAATAAGAGTCTGCCCAGCAGCTCAGGGGAGGTTCTCCTCCCCCTCTACTCTGCTCTAGGGAGGCCATTATCTGGATCATTGTGTCCAGCTCTGGGCTCCCTAGTTTGAGACAAAGAACTACTGGAGAGTCCAGTGGAGGCTACAAAGATGCAGTAAGGACTGGAGACTCTGTGCCTAGGAAAAGCTGAGAGTCCTGGCTGTTTAGTCTGGAGAAAGGAAGGCTGAGAGGGGATCTGATCGATGCTGATCAATACCTAAAGGGGAGGGGTCAGGAGGATGGAGCCAGACTCTTTTCAGTGGTGCCCAGTAACAGGACAAGGGGCAACAAGCACAAACTAGAACCCAGGGGGTACTGTCTGACCACAAGGAAAAGCTGCTATCCTGTGAGTGTGGCAGAGCCTGGCCCAGACTGCCCAGAGAAGCTGTGAAGTCTCCTCTGGAGAGAGATTCCAAACCCGCCTGGACAATGCAATCCTGGGCACCCTGCTTGAGCAGGAAGGTTGTGCCAGATGATCCCCAGAGGTCCCTTCTGACATCTACCACGCTGGGATTCTGTGATTTCCTCTAGTACTATCCAGCAGCGTCCAGCAGCATCAGAAATATCCCTTCCAATCCTATGTACCGTATCTCCTGGCAAAGACAACGCAAAGGAACCGAAGGCAGAAGTTGAGGGCAGGCCAAGTAGATAAACAGACCTACTGACTTCTGTGCAACCAAACACATCTCACAAGCTGCAGTTCTCTTCTGCAGACACCACCAACAGTGTCCTTACCACAAGGGATGACAGATTACATCAAGTCTGTGTGTATCTAAGGCCAGGTCCAAGTTTACCATGCCATTTGATAGTATTGCTTCCAAATACACACATGGGAGAAACATGATTAACCAGAGAGGTAGAAGTCACACTGTAGAGCTCATTTTTTATCTCTGCTTCCTCTCTAAATAGACAATATCCCAAACTCTTTCTACTATTCCTGAAGCCTTTTCTCCAGCACTGAACTACTGAGCACACCCTCTTCTCATTCCCTGGAGAGAGAAAAACAAGGTTTAAGTTTGCCAGACCATATGATTAAAGTCACCAAGACACTTTTCAGATCAAAGTGTAATGATTTACAAGTCAGCCATGTTCTCCTTCGAGAAGAAATGTAAACCCACCTCCCTGCCCTCTATTCATCTCCTAAACAGGTTTGTGGCAGTCAGCAGATCATCCTCCCTCGTGGATTCTTCTCCAGCAGCTTGAGCGTTGACCCCCATGAGCGTAAACCAACCTCCCAGGGGATTCACACCCCCGAGAAAATCTATGAGGGTGAGAACACCATAGCATGCTTCAGCCACCTTCCTCCACCACCCCCACCTGCCAAGTGGCACAAGAGGAGGCACACAGCTGCAGGTCGGCTGCTCTTGCTCCACTTTGGCAAGGAGACTCTGTATGATCAGGATACCCCAATGCATGTAGGCAACTTGATAAAACAACATGAGGTTTGTCTGGCACAAAACATTGGCTATTTAGTCCCTATCACGCTCTTCTATTCTCCCACCACCTCCAAGAAAAACACTGCTCTAAGGAGAGGTTGCAGCCACCATTAGTCCCTTCACTGACCAAAAGAAAAAACAAACAAACAAACAAAAAAAAAAACAAAACAAACAAACAACAAAAACAAACCAAACAAAGCAGCTACTAGAAAAGTTTCAAGTGATTATAAAACCTTTTTTTTTCTGCCTATAGAAGTCACATGAATTTAACCTCAACTTAAAAAATGAATTAACTCCACCGTGTTAATTTTTAACCCTGCTGGAGAGTGGCTCTCATCATAAGCTGAAGCAGGCAGGGCGGCACCAGGCAACGAGGCCAGTGTACCTCTCAAAGCACACACGCAAAAACCTTGATGGCGACAAATCACGTCGTGAATCATGGTTCTTCCTTGTGGGCCACCCACTACTCAAACTGGAACCAGCCTGCATTAGGCACGTACCACCCAGAGCCCAGCTGGCCCAAGGGAGGCAACTTTCTCCTTTCTGGCTGCTGGAAACACTGAAGTATCAGGAGAAGCACAGCAAAGGGGACAGAAATAAACATACCATAAAGAAAATAAAGTAAAATCAATATATAGAGCACCCAAAAAACTTAACAGCTATATGTCCAAGGATAAGAAGACCACCAATCTTCTGTTTAAAGCCAAAGAAATCTGCCAATACCCCAACCTACCAAAAAGGACTCACTGTGGGTGACATGCAAGACAGCTGGGGCATTTTACAGATAACACCCCCACCCCAAATATTCCCACAAAATACCCTTTCCTATTTATATCACATGTGAGGTTATGGATGACCTAAGCACGAGACTGGAAGCCAGACATTCCCAACTTGTGGACTCCTGCTCAATAATACCTCATGGTTGGTTTGGGGTCAAGTTATTTAAGGAGATCTTGCACACAGCATACAAGTGAGAAGCAATCACATTATTAAGGACAAACTGTTTCCACAAGTTAGAAACTCCAAACGATCAACATCAAACATTGGAACTCAGCTTAAAGTGCATCCTCCCCTTGATGCCCAGTGCAGGAGATTAATTCTGTTTGCATTTATTTGCAAGTATTGTTCTTGGGAATCATCAGTGCAAGGCAAGAAGCAGACATGACATGTACAAATCCGGTCCTCCCACATTTCCCAGTTCTCCTGCTACATGGTCTCCTCTCCAAAAGAGAGCTCCTCACTGAAGGCGAATCATGCTTCAGAAGTGATGAGCATGCACATGCAGAAATTCAAGGTGTGAGCACAAGCCAACAGGCTGGACATGCACAACTACCTTTTTCAGGCCTGTGGTCAACAAACACAGGATATACTCCCCTTCTTATCCAGATAAAGGCAAGAAGCCCCAGAAGCAGGAAAACCTTAGTATACATGTTAACCTGCAATTTATCAGCCTATCTAAGGTCACCAACACCCTGGGTGTGTGGCAAATAAAACCAGACCTACCATTGTCATTTTATCCCTAATAAAACTGTCATCAGCTTAACGACAATGTTTTATTTGGGATCATGTGCCAAAATAAAGCAAAATATGAGGCTGAAAGCCTGCCCTGGTAGAATTTCTTTGGGCCGTTTTCTTGACAAATGAAAACAGAGAGGACAACAGGCAAGAG